>VDFB02353976.1:0-74383 GCA_007258455.2 Sequoia sempervirens
TAGATTGACGAGTGAATAGAGTTAGAAATGTATACCTAAATCATCGAGGAAGCAGACCACGATTTGGTGAACTCGAGAGTGTAGGACAAGTAAAGGGCTTTATAACCTCGTATAACTATGAAGTTGAAGAATAAAAGAATCTTATAGGCCCCCAAACCTACAAAGAGGTAACCCCTAAGATCTGTCACTTAAAGGAAGCCCCAAGAAGCAAGCACCTCACAAGCCTATAGACCTACAAGGAAAGTGTCCTCCAAGATCTCTCACATGAAGGAAACCCAAAAAAGGACCTTACAGACCCCCAGGCCTACAAGGAGGCATCCCCCACGATCTCTCAAATGGAAGAAACCAAGAAAACACCTAGGAGACCTACAGACCTATAAGGAAGATATCCTCCAAGATCACTCACATGAAGGAAACCCAAGGAAAGCACCCTATAGACCTGTAGACCTACAGCGGAGTGACCCCCAAGATCTCTTGCATGGAGGAAGCTCAAAAGAAGAAACCTACAGACCCTCGAACCTATAGGAAGGTATCCCCCAAGATCTTTGACATGGAGGAAACCCAAAAAAGTGAACTCTGTAGAGTCAAAAGCGATTTCACAGGCACACTTGTAAAGTGACTTGTTTACTTGTAGATAGAACATGTCAAGAAGCAACCACGTAGGTAAGTAAGTGGATAGTCATGCAGATAGTTGATAAGTTGGAAGAATTTCAAAGGGGTCCCTTGGGAACCTGATGTAAAAAAGGGGTCCACTCAAGGGATGCACTATTCAAAAGCAGATGTTTCCTTCCCCAAATTGATTCATCATCAAGGAATCCTTTTGAAAGATGTTCACTTCATCAAGGAATTTGAAAGGAAGAATATTCCCCCATGTGAGGTGAAGGTAAAAATTGCTCCCACCTTGGAGGAAGGTTCTTGAGTTCTTTCTTTGTGAACCCATGATGAAGGAAACATGTTTTGTTAGGGTTTCAAGTCAAGAATGCAACTCTTGAAAGAGTTTGTGAGTATTTTCGAGAAAAGATCTGTTTGGAAATGAATGCATTTTCTAAACATAAAAATGTTATAAAAGTGGCGTTGTCACACATGAAAGGGACAACTCATGCAAAGAAGAGAGAAAGATAAAAGAGAAATGAAAAGAAACATTACGAACAAAGGGCAGAGGGGTAGCTTGATATTTTTGGGGTTAGAACTGCTCATAAATATATAAATATATATATAAGTATAGTAATAATATATAAATGAATTTTCATCAACCCCCTACTATATTAGACAATGTGAAGAATGCATGAGAAGACAAAGTAAAAATAATAAATTAGGTCAACATGGAAGGGAAGCCTATATGCCCCCAACACTTTGCATCATCCCTAATTTATCAAAAATCAATCACAAACATGGAAGAATGATGATACAAATAGAGGAAGGTTTACAATACAAAAACCATGCATGTATCCAAGCACCAACAAGGGTGACAAAGGTCATCTAGGCACACATAGTATGATCATGGGGGAAACACATCACAACACTCACACACATCTAATCTAAAGATAAAGAAGGGGCCTCCCCTAACACTGATCGACTAAGAGGTCATCTACTTCCCACCCTAGATCATTGCAGGGGGAAGGAGGATGAGCCTACAGTGGCAGTATGTTAAGGGGAGGAGCTTCCAACCCTCCTACAACAAGGGCCAAGGAAGAGGGCCCCACAAGTTCCTCTCCACTGAGCTCTTGTGGAGCTAAGGTCAACGACTTTGCGAAGATCACTGACAAGGTTGGAATTTCATCCACAAAGTTAAACATGCAATTTATAAGAGTGCCATGCTTAACCTTGGTGGATGGAGAAAGTTTCACTTGAGATTCATCACTAGGCTCACTGAATGATTCAGTAGCATTGATGAACTCAAGAGAAGCCGAGACTGGTTCCATCACTAGGACAAAACAAGTCAGCATAGGACCAACTCATGGAGAAGGTGGGCTCCTCTTACGTTCCCTGTTGTTGGAAGGACTACCCTCCACCTTTTGTTTCATCAGGGGATGTGAACTCCCCATAGATGAGGCAAGAGGTGCAGAGGAAGAGGAGGAGGAGAAAACTGTAGTAGACGTGCCACCAAGGTGTTCGTCACATCTACGAGTTTTAGAAAATGCAGGACATCTAAAATGAACATCAATAAAGGTGGCTCCAACAAAGGAGCAACATTTGAAAACCTACACCTTTTTAGGGTTAGGCACATTCATACTCGCAGTAGAAGCTAGAAGTGATGCAGAGCTAGATTCAATAGAAATAGATGGGAGGAGAGAGGAGGATGCTATAGGAGGCCCTAAAGCAAGGATGATCATCTCCTCTCTCTTCCTCTATAAGGCAGCCTGCTCAGCCATTAAGGCCTTTTGCTGATGCATGTGTTCAGGCGCAAGGCAATTTTTGTGACTCTTTGAATTGGAGGCCGGAGGTTGCAAAGGAACAAAGGGCTCCTGCTCAGTCATGGGAGTGTCCACTACAACCATTTTTGATGGAGGAACAAACTTCAGAATGAGATTAGGAGTAGGTTGAGGAACAACATGGGGAGTCGGCTCAAGTGCCTCAGTAGCGGGCCTCTTCCTGCTTGCTGCTTTGGGAGTAGGAGCAATAGGAGGCCACAAATCAAATTCCATTTAGGAACCTTTGTTTCTTCCATACAAATAATACCAAGGCCCAGGAGGCTCATTAGGGAGATCTGATATCCTGATCTTGGGCCTACACCAAGGAGGTATCATCAGACTTAACGGGTAAAAACTAGGCTTACTCATCCATTACTCTTCCCAAGAAAGGGGAGAAGATGAGTCAGCTTGAGAGGAGACAAGCTTTTGCTTTTCTTTTTGGGAAGAGGAATTAGTTGGTTGTTGACTTAGAGGAAGAACCAATTTTGGCTATTCCTTGGCCCCGATCTTGTACTTTACTCAGTTTTTGTAAATTAGGTCCGTTCTTCGAAGAAATGGACCAATCGGGGTGGGCCAAAAGTGGTCTAGCGAATATCCCCCATGGGACACCAAGGGCTATTATCCAATGTCATGCATGACACATTCATGGGAGAACTTTAAAAATTTATGAATAATGAAGGCAATTCCATTCATGGAAGCTAGTCAAGGTATGCCTTGTTTCATCTTGAACAGATCTAACTCCGGAATGACATCGAAGATTGTGTCAACAACCCTAGGTCCAAATAGGATAGATAAAGTTATCAAGAAATATGGTTTTAGACAAAGACCATCATGCCTACAGATGGTAGATTTTGCTTCTTCATATTCTTTTCTATGTAATGAATTAAGCCACAATGTCTCCTTGATAATAACATTCACTCTACTTGTGGGGTCGACTAAGAATCCTATCACAATGTTTCCATTAAGGTGAGCGGCAATGTAGAGAGGAGAGAGCTTGTTATTTAAGGGAAAGTCCTATGAAGTGAATGTCACATCTGGGGAATTCGGCACAGGTTATGCGGTAGGAGTAACTGTGACCATGTTAACATAGGCTTTAGGTTGAGTAAGAGAATTGGTGGGATCAACAATCATGTTAGCAAATTGTGACATAAACACATGTCTATGTATATCTATAGTTCACTATTCACCTTTGCCACTGATTTGTTTGTATTTTTTTTGCTTTCATTGAGATGAATAGTACCATCCTCGACGCAATCCTATATCTCATGAAGTATGCGCGTACACCGTTTGATATCATGTGTATTAACTTGATGGTATTGATAGTAGGTGTTTGCATCATACCAATTAGGGAAGGGTCCATTAAGAGGTTTAGGGTTTGGAAAGGTTACGATCTTATCCTTCAAAAACTTTTGCAAGATGGAAGAATAAGATTCTAATAACTTTATGAACTTTCAGTTGCTTTTGAGGTCGTTTTCATCTACACCGGCTACTACATTCACAACAACTTTTCCTTTCCCGGAGATTGATACAATGGAATTTCCTTCAAAATGAGAGCATGAGGATCCGTTGAACTGAACTACCATCTACTGATACTCTTGTAGGGTTGCATAAAAATGTGTGAAAGAAGGATGTTTCATGAGGGAAAACTTCTCTGGCCAAGGCCTTTGTAAGTTCACCATGAATACCTTTTGCACGCTAGAATCAGGCTGTGGGTATGATATTTGTGAGAAGAGCGCTTGATATCATGCTACAAAATCAATAATATTTTCATTATCTCCCTGTTTGCACCAAACGAGATCTGAAAGGTCATCTTTGGTCCGATGTTAGCTTGGAATTGTTGTAGGAATTGATTTACAAGTTGATCAAATGAGAAAATGGAATTATCGGGCAAGGAATAGTACCATTCAAGTGTTGTGTGTTGAGATGAATGGATGATGCACAGCCCTTGAAGCTCTAGAATCTTCAATGAAGGACTTTAGCCATGAAAGATAATCAGCCACAAAGAGAAGTGTTGCAACAATGGAATGTTGATTAAAGATTCTATATTGATAATATGATTGATATGATATTGATATGATATGTTACAAATGAACAAGATGCCTGATTAAATAGGCAAGAGGTAAAACTTAATATGCATGAGATGTTGCCAAGTGTTATAATCTAACAACATGTGACAACATGTGAACCCTATCTAGATGATCATTAAATGATGAGATAAGTTCTAGAAGGAATCTTATCCCACAAACTAGGAAGGGAATATTATCCCATTTATTAAATGATGCAACCTAGGACTAAATGATTTATGACCTAGAGTTAACTTATGTTAGTGTAATAATTAATTAATTACACCAACACCCCCCATAAATACAACTTAGGGAGGAAAATGCAATGATTATGCAAGATGATGATGGGTCCTGGCTACGAGGCCATGTTAGGTACTCATGTACATGAAGATGTAGAAAATCTCCCACAACTGGAGAAAAAGGGGAAAACCAGTGGGAACAAAACCCCTCTCCAAAAAGGAGATGAAGATGCAAAAATGTGAGATAGGATGGGAAGGATGGAGGACTCCAAAATACCCCCCAAGGACACCATCCGTCACATGGATACAATACAATCAAAAGCCCCCCCATAGGGAGGAAAGAGAGAGACAAAATAGCCCCCCCAGAAGATGAGATCACTTGAAAGAAAGGTAAGTGTCTGAAGACAAAACAAGATCCAATGTTGACAAACAACTTGTCTCCCTTTCGGAAGAAACAAAACCAAATGCAAGTGCAAAGATGCTTCCCATTCCAGATAGGAATTGAAGGAAAGAAAGATGAAGGTGGATGATGGTGTCTCTAAACTCTGCTTAGGTGTCTCCTTGCCTGATGAAGATGCCACAATCAATGAAGAGAGTGACAAACTAGGTCGATGTAGAAACTGATGCTAAACAATATCCAAAGATGAAGATAGGATGAATATGATGGATGTGATGGAGACTCGATAGCCCCCCCTGAATGAAGTGTCCTCAAAACCACTGAAATAAGTCTAAAGAAAATCCAATGGTAGATGCTGAAGAAACTGCAAATCTTGAATGGAATGATAGGGAAGAAGTCTTGAATATGAAATCTCTGAAGAGAACCCAAGTGCCTCCAATATAGTCTCTAGATTCCCAATCAAGGTCGAGACAAAGGAATGAGGAGACTCAAAACAACTCTCCAAAGCCAAATCTAAATAGAGGAGTGATACCCTCTCAAGAATTGTCTCTGAACCTGTAGAAGTAGCCAAGGCAGTGATACCTAAAACAAAGCCATCCTGTGATGTCAAGTCTGGAAAGCGGAATGTGTCTTGATGGATGATGATAGTGGAAGCCTCAATCAATGATTCTGGACAAGGAATCATTGAATGTGAAGGGATACCAACTATCTCTGATGAAGAAGCACTGAAAGGAACCTTGTCAACCTTTTCAGAAAGATCAAGGCAATCAACTTCCTGCACAACAATATCATGATGGGGTACTTGATTTGAAGAATGACATTCTGAACCATGATCATCGGGGAATGGTGGAGTGTCTGAATCTCCATATAGCTCCAAAGCTTAGTCCAAAGAATGTGAGGACAATCGCAATGATCAATAGATCTCAAAACATCGCAATCAAATTGCATCTCAAGAATCTCCAAAATAGTGTACCTGCTGCAACTCCAAGCAAGTTCATGAATACCGTCACTCGGATGAGGTACTATACCAAATAGATGTGGCAACAAATCAAGTGACTAAAGATGGTGGCATATCCCATCTCGCCATTGCGGATAGTTTCCTTTGTGCAACATAACCAAAGGAGAGTAATATGCAAGCCCCATAATGAATTTTCTCCACAAAAATACAAAGACACTGACCTTCAACGATAAATAGAAGACTTCAAAATAGATATGCAACTAAGAATATGCCTCTGAGATCAAGAAATTTTTCTTCAAGCTTTAGGATGTCTCAGGAATTGAAAAATCAATAAAAGATACCTGGATCTGAAACCAAAGAAGATGACTGGACTGATGAAAAAAATGCACTGAAATATCTCTTGAATGCCGCTAGAATCTCTGAAATTTGACAATCTGATGCGAAGATATGCGCTTCTGAGTCCAAAATGGAGGGTTGACTTTAGTTGACTTTAGAAATTGATAGATGAAGAATATTGCAAAATAGATAGCACCACTAGATAGTGCTCTGAATTCTCTTTCCATTGATATCTTGTTTGCAAATTTTTGATATCGTGGTGCGAAGATATGGCCTTCGAAAAAAACTGCAATTTGAAATTGACTGGCTAATCAGGTGCAAAAATCAAGCACCCAGGGCGCTAGGTCTCAGTCGCTGATATGACCGTGGCGGGTATAGTGGCAAAAAAAAGTTTCCACTGGGCGAAGCGGCGGCCGGGGTGGCGCTGCTAGATGAGCGGAGCCCTTGTTCGTCGGCGGGACCCGCGGTCGGCCGACGGTAAGACTTCGTCGACGAGCTCGGGCGACGGCAGTCAACGGGAGAACAAGTGGTCGTTGGAGAAACTCCAGTGGGATGTGACGGTTGGCAGGTCGACAACAAGTGATGTAGAGGTGACGGAAGCGACAGACTGTCAGTGTATGTTGACAAAAAATTTAAATATTGCAATATAATTTGCAATTTAAATTTTATTAAAATGCCGATAAAAAAATTCTGACGAAAAAAATTAAATAACCCCGAAACTATAGCCTGTGGAAAAATAATTCAGCCGACAGCCAATTTAATTGCAGGTCGAGCTCTGCATAGGATTAATTTTTGCGATAACTATATAAAAAATTACCTAGAAAAATAGCCATTTTTTTTTTGATTTTTCTAAAAAATAGTTTCCTTGATGGAGGATTGAAAGGGAAGATTTTTTTCTACAAAATTGTATGGATAGTACAAAAAATTGCAAACCCTAGATAATACCTCACAGGATCCTAGTTGAATCTACTCTGATTTTGACAAATGAACAGGCGATCTATGGGTTTTGAGGCCTTTTGGTCGCAATGGAGAGGTCGGAGAGGCCCTGATCTACACCAGAAATTAGCTTGGTTCCCAGGTAGAACCAACTAGCCTACAACATAAAATTCTAAGCCTGCAAGAATCTTGTACTCCAAACTTCCTGGATCTAGGGTTGATGTTTCAATGGACTAGCTCTAATACCATGTTGAGATGAATGGATGATGCACAACCCTTGAAGCTCTAGAATCTTTAATGAAGGACTTTAGCCATGAAAGATAATCAACCACAAAGAGAAGTGTTGCAACAATGGAATGCTGATTAAAGATTCTATATTGATAATATGATTGATATGATATTGATATTATATGTTACAAATGAACAAGATGCCTAATTAAATAGGCAAGAGGTAAACCCTAATATGCATGAGATGTTGCCAAGTGTTATAATCTAACAACATGTGACAACATGTGAACCCTATCTAGATGATCATTAAATGATGAGATAAGTTCTAGAAGGAATCTTATCCCACAAACTAGGAAGGGAATATTATCCCATTTATTAAATGATGCAACCTAGGACTAAATGATTTATGAGCTAAGTTAACTTATGTTAGTGTAATAATTAATTAATTAATTACACCAACATTGTGTCCTTAAGAGATCAAGGAAATAGTTTTGCCATCAATGGATCATGATGGAAGAAATTTGTGTATAGGGCATTAAAGGTGGACAAATGCATTTGTGTTTCCCCTTTGCTACCATATTTTTCAGATTTAGGGATTTCCATTCCTTAAGGGAAGGGAGTGTTTAGAATTGTGACCGAAAATGGGCTATGCTAGAAGAAGGGTTGAAAGATAGGCTTGGTAGAGGCTTGGGAGAGACTTGCCAACTAGCTCTGCATCTTACCCATATTCTAAAGAAGAGTGTTTAGAATAGGGTCATTAGAAGATATAGGGCTAGAGGAACCTCCTCCAGGACTACCACCAAAGCCACCACCAGAACCACTAGTGACCACTGCTAGAATTGCTATTGGAGCCACTGCCACTAGTATGAAATCTACCGGAACCACCTCCACTTCCAAATCCACTACCATGGCCTCCACTAGAATTGCCTCCACCAATGCCACTTCTGACGCCGAAGCCACCATAACTACCAAAACCTTCACCACTCATCCCGTTAAAGCCTCCACTGTTAGAGGTAATAGGAGGGGTGAAGATGAAGCCCAAGGGGACCTTACTCACTTTGATAGTTTTAGGTCTCTCAGAGGTAGAGGGAATGTTGATTAAGGGTATGACATCGACCATGTATACCAAGGTAGGAGGCATTGAGATTCCTAACTATCTCTCATGATCTTCAAAAGTGGTCCCTTGTATAATGTTAGGATTGTTAGAAGGAGCACATGCTTCCGTTAGACTATTAAGACTAGCCAAGAGTTCTAAGCTTGTTTGATCTTTTCCAACAATATACTTTAACTCATTGATGACCCGAGTGGCCCTGACCATCTTCGAGTTTCTTTCCAAGTATTCTTTTAGGTCACCCAACCCTTTGCTAATATAAAAGGTCATATGCATAGTCATAGCATTGTTTTAGTTGAGTACACTAATTACAAATCTTCCTTGAAAGGACCCTAATATAATTCCAACAAAGCTTCCTTGATAAAATAAATTCCCTCTTTGAACAATTACATGTTTTTATATCATGCACAATATTCAATGAGGAAGATACAATTAAATCATTTGAACATGCCAAAATATTATTCATGCTTTGTTGCATGTTGACAATGACAGCTTGTTTGAATTTCTCTTTTAGCTCTTATGGCCTTCCTTTCCATAATGCACATTTTTTTAGGATTTAATTCTTATAAACAAAGCCTTGCTTCAGTACCTCATAAAGATAAGCATATTCAATCTCAATTATTTATGTCTTTTTTTGTTTTGTTAGAGTCCTGTTCCCACCATTATCTCTATTTCCTCTTATTTTTTCTCTCTCTTTAAGGACAATATCTAAATAAGATATTTTAAATATTCACACAATCTTCAAGAGAACTTATAAACTTAAATTATTCCCCGCGTGATCCCACTTAACAAATTTGATTAGAAAGGGCCTATGGTGCACCCTATAAATAATAAAACTATAACAATTGTAATAAGATGTATGAACCATAGGATTTAATTAGTTGATTAGAGGGTTCTTAATAGCTATTGTTGAGTAGGAGAATAATGGTTAAAGGGTCACCCTTTTGCACTAGTTACACTTCTAGTGAATTTCTTTTTGTTGTATCATACATTGGATTATATTTTAGATCAACTATTTCTATAGGTGTAATTGAACATAAGACTGAATGGTCCATTTAAACTATCTATTCAGTTTTATATTCTAAAATATGAACCATTAACTACAAGAATTAGGTCTACCTTTCATGATTGTATAAAAACTTTGATCATATAATGATTTTATTAAAATTTAAATGCATGTGGTTCATTTAAGAGGTTTTATGCAATGCCTTAGTGATACATAGAGATAGAAAGGTATTGAATCTTCCAAGAACTACATATTTTTTTATTATGTTGCACTTTGGTCTTTAAAGAGATACACACTTATTTTTAGAGATGTCTTGGATATTGATGTTAGTCATGCTTATTCTTCATTATCTTCTAATCATAACATGAAATCATGTTATGAATCTATCTTAATAATGTTATTGCATTTATTCTCCAAGTTAAATAGAAATCAAATGTTATAGCATTAGAAGATGGTGATCTCACATAATGTTTCCATCTTCCCTCTATGTCACATGAGCTATTTCTAAGTAATCAATTTACTAACTTGATTATAACACAAAAAACCTATGTTCTTAGTTAGCATCTTACATTCTTTTTCCTTGATTTTATTTTTCGTAGCAAATGAAAATTTTTAAAATTATAATGCACAAAACTTATACTACAAAACTTATAGATAAAACCTCATAAAACTAGAGGATGAATAAATTGACATGGATTAGTATGGTCTGTATAAAATCAATGTGTAGATAGTGAAATTATTAATATGTTCTATAATATATAAGTTCATAATAATGGTTTATAATTTAGGCATTTTTTATAAGACATCTACTAGAGAGATAATCTATTTATAGGGGTCAAAATATCATATTATATTTATATTTATTTTTAAACTATAGAACATATTGAAACCCAAAAACTAGTAAAGAAAATAGATACAATGAAATTATAAATAAGATTTATTCAAGAAATCAAATGAGCATTATAGAGTTAATTTGCAAGAGGGTATTGCAAACATTGAAGAAAAATAGGCTTAAGACAAATCAAAAGTTTGAATCTAGAATGTAAAAATGTCTCAAAGTAAAGGAGTAATAAATATCAAAAAAGGAAAAATGGAGCACGAGCAAGAGCAAGAGGAGGAGCAGCCCCCCAATGGGAATTTTTCAAAATTTCACCCTAGAAATTAACAAAATCCCTCCTTTCAATGAATTCAAGGTAGTTTACAAGTTGTGAATCCTTGGGAAGGCATTTGAAAATAAAGGAAAAAAGGTGAACAATGGATTTTCCAAGGATGCAGATGTGGGCATGGTTTGCATCAATCCTTGAGGGGGTGAAATCCGATCATTTCTCATAGGTAGTTTACAATTTTCCCATGGCTAATTAGGCCTCCCTTGAGTTTCTTTCATGCTTCCCTTCCCCCAAAAACTCTTTTTTACTCCATATTTCTACTAGCATTGATGAAAAAACTCTATTGCCACTTTCCCCAACACTATATTGTTGGGAAAAAAACCCTTGACCTAGGGTTTGTGGAAAAGAAAAAGAAAAGTCCCTCAACATACATCTAGCTTTATGCCTTGGGAACAAAAAAAAGGAGTCTCCAAAGTAGGTTGTCTCTCAAAGCATCCTTTGCAGTCTAAACTACCATATTCATCTTCTCAACTAGAATACCAAGTGCACATCTTTGGAGACCTATTGCTTCCATCTATGTCTATCCTCAAAAATAAAGCACATATAGGTAATATTTTTAACTACACCCCATTCATTAACATACTAGAAACAATGGGTTCTTGATCAATATTCAGGGGCCTCAGAAGTTTTCTACACCCATGAGGAAATGGGATACTTCGTTATCATTTTTAACTTTAGAGTAGAACAATACAACTCCTTTAAAGAAAAAAATAGTTTTTTAATAGGAAAGGTTTATACCTCCAACCCATGGCCTACTACTTCAACCCTAGTTCTACATCGATTTAATATATACCATTCTATATCTAGCTAAAAAATCTACCCCTTGAATACAAGGAGCCCCAAATCCTAGAATCACTAGGCAACTCCATTGGCATCTTCCATAGTGTTGATTCAAAGTTTATCAAATAATCTTACAAGACTATTATAATTTGTGTCCTTTTAAATGCTAAAAAATCACTCCCCAAAGTTTAGGCCATCCACTCCAAGCATGAAATATGGAAATATCAAATTGATCTTGAAATATTGGAACTTGTTGTTCCTAATATCATTCCCTTGACCATCCAACCTCACAATGCCCCTCAAAAACCTTGGTTTGTAAGGATTCATAATCAAATAGTGTTGATCATGGTCCTCTTCCAAAAAAATACAATATCGCAAACCTTTGCTTTAGCCAAATTAGAAGCCAAACCCCACACTAGCATCCTATTCCTCAAAATCACCAAACACATAATGTTCCTCACACCTCTAGTCAAAATACATGTAGGAAGTCAATGAAAGTGTCATTAATTGGTAAGCATAACAAATAAAAAGGTAAGCTAGGTACTTGCAAGGAACTTTTTCCCTTTCACATTAGATGTTTTTATTTAGATCAAGACCTAGGTCAAATAAATAGGAAATAAAAACATCTAAATGTTTCCCCTTCTTAGACTCAGAAATTGCATTAAAACATTTTATAGCTAACACAACAAATGTCAAGAAGGCTACTGCAAGTGGCATCCATGCTGACAAAGAAGGGCTACAATAAACTATACACAACATTCGTCAAGGCTCCATTAGTCAGCTTTATCCACTCATGAATTACCAAAAATTATCACTACCCTAAAAAAGCTACACAAGGTGTGCAATATTTATAGTTTGTTGAGGAAGATCTTCTTTAAAAAAAGTCATAGTAACAACACACAAAACCTTAACATTTTTGCCAATGGTGTGATGTATGATGTAGAATTTTTCCTAGGGGTAGTCCATTTAAATGATTTCAACCATCACAAAGACTTGCTAGAGGAAAATAATACAAGATTTCAAGAATCTCAAGAGATAATGATGGAAGAATAAATGAAAAATGGTAAATCATCTTGTTTTACAAGAAGGATCAAAACTATTTGATCAACTAGTAGAGGAAACAATAAATAAGAATTTGGAATATAATTTTTTCCTAACTCTCTCAATTGCACAATCATATAGAACATTGTTTCAAATGCCAACTACAACAACATTGATAAGAGGCACACCCAAAAAGTAAGAAAAAATAGGATGAAATAGCTACTAGTATCAAATCTACATGATAAAAGTATTATACCAAGGAGGGACTGCTCTCCTCAAGGGAAATGAAAATCCTATCTTAGAATGTTAGGGGCTTGAATGCCCCTAGCAAAAGACACTTGATAAAGTTTCAACTAGACTCTAGTGAAGGAAATATCATTATGGTGTAAGAAAAAAAAAAACACTAATGATCAGGTGCAAGAAGTCCTTAGCAAATAGAAGAAATGGAAATTATTACATTCTCCAACACAAGGAGCATCAAGAGGCTCAGCAATGCTATGGAATGACAAAAATACCCAAGTTGAACTAATCCTCTCAATGCAACACCAGATTCTCTTGAAGGTAACTTTCTTTGACCTATTTATTTAGTTGTTTAATTTTTATGCACCCACATCAACAGTTGGGAAAAATATCCTTTGGGATGGCATATCCACAATCTTATCAAAACCTAAAAGAGGAGAAAGTTCTTTCGAGGGATATTTCAATGCAATCTTGCACCATAGTGAAAAAAAGAGGGTATAATCTCCCCAAAGTTAATGAAATATTTCCAAGACTTCATACTAGAAAAGAATCTATTATATTTCCCTCCCCAAAATGGTATATTTACATTGAAAAATAGGCAAAGAGACTTTTTATTAATTGCAAAATTGTTGGATAGATTCCTAATTTCTACATAATGGCCTATGAAAATAGCTCCTTTTGAGACACATGACCTTTAATTCTCATGCTCTAATCACATTCCCATAAAATTATCCTTAGCGTCACAAACACCCCATCCAAATTCATCCTTCAAGTTTCAAGAAATGTGGTTTAGAAACCTTATTTCCTACCTCAACTGAAGAGTTGGTGGGAAAATGCACCCTTCCTTGTTAGTTCCAAAATGTTCTGGATAGCAAAAATTTTAAGATATATCAAATATAAAATCAAATCTTGTATTGAGTAGCATTTCGAGAACATTTTTTCATAAAAATATAACTACAAGCCCAACTTGATGCGATCAATGATCATTTAATCATAAGGTGTGGTAAGAAAAACACCTCTTTTAGCCTGCAAAACCTATAATTAGAACTAGAAAAAATTCTAACAAGAGAAAAAATATACTAGAGGAAAAAATATAAAGAACTATGGCTCAAATGAGGGGGTCACAAACACTAAATTATTTCATCTATCATTAAAAATTAGACAACAAATGAATACTATATTCAACATCAACTCCCCCAAGTTAAGTATCAATTTAGAGACAATAAAACTTATCATTCAAAAAGAAAACCGCTTCTTTTCAAACTTATTGAGCACATCAGACCAACAAACTACCCAAGAAAACAATACCATCTTAGATGATTTTTTTTGACATATTCCCTTGCTATTTTTAAAGGAAGATAATGTTCTCCTGCTAAAACCATTTACACTAGAATAAGTAAAAGAAGTTTTTTCTATGCCACTAGACAAAGCCCCAAATTCAGGTGGGTTTATTGCCATATTCTTCCAAAAAAAATGGGATTTTATGGGGCGTGAAATTCTATTATCTTTAGATGAACCAAGGAGAAATAGCAAGATCTTAAAGGAATGAGATAAAACATTTATAGTGGTAATCCCTAAAAATAAGAATGCCTCTACCTTTGCTCATTTTAGGCCCATATCACTGTGTAACACCATTTACAAAATATTTTCCAAAGCTATCACTACGAGGCTTTCAAAGATCATTCTAAGAATTATCATGGATGAGCAAAAAAGACTTTATCCCTAGAAATGATACAATTAAAGGGGCCTTAATAGACCATGAAACTTTTCATTCCATTAAGGAAGATAGAATCTTAGCAATGATTATGAAACTTGACATGTTGAAGGTCTATGATAGGATAAATTGGGATTTTCTCCTAAAAATACTACAAAAAGTTAGATTTTCTCATAAATGGTGCCAATGGGTTACTTCATTTATAAAACAGACCAAGTTCTTAGTCTTGGTAAATGGTACTCCAATTGAACTCTTCAATTCTTCACAAGGTGTTAGAGAAGGTGATCCTTTTCCGCCTTTCCTTTTTCGTTTTAATGGTAGAATCACTAAGTTGGGCAATAGTAGGAGCAATAGCTCAAGGAGCATGGAAAGGTATAGATATCTCAAACTCAACCATCAATATGAATCATTCATTATTTGCAGATGATACAATTTAATTTTCCAAATCTATTGTCCAAGAAGCAAGGGGTATTGAAAAGGTTTTAGATTGATTATTAAAGGGAATCATGTCAAAAATAAAATAAAAAATTAAGTATTTTATTTCTAAATACCTTTCCAATGGTGTTAGCATGTATCATGTCCATTCTTGATTTTAAATTTGATGAATTACCAAGCCAATACTCTGGTATCTCATTCTTTTTAGGGCCATACACGCCTGAGTTATTGAAAAAAATTGTGACCCAAATTCAAAATAGAATAAAATCATGAAAAAAAAGATGAATAAAAATGGTAGGAAAGCTCACACTGACTAGAGAAATCCTTTTAGATATTCCCAACTATGTTATGCCAGTTCTTAAGTTGCCAAACGTAGTGTAATTGAATTTAGGGCAATGCATCAGAAATTTCCTTTGGCATGGGAACCTTGATAGTAAGAAAAAGAGTAAGATCCCACTAGTTTACATAACCTATAGGTAAGGAATTTTTCCTTGGGGGCCAAACTAGCATGGAATGTGTTTACAAAACCTTCTTCCAAATGGGCCTAAATCTTGTAAAGAAAATATATGGACTTCATAATTCTTTAATGAATTTTTACAATAGAAAACTCACTAGAGGGCTCTAAAATGTGGAATTTATCTAACCTATAGAGAATTTATAATCCCACATTTAACTTGGTCTATAAGTAATGGAGCAAAAGAATTGTTCTAGGATGACTCCTTGAATGGCTTCGCACTACTGTCCAAAATTGAAGGATTAGAAGAAGAGAGAATGTACTTAAAGCATCACTAGGGAGAAAAAGTAAAAGACTACCTTAAGGTAGAAGAGAAGCTTCTCTCAAATGAAAAATGGAAAAGATTCATTGGTTTTAACTTCTCAACAAACCAAAAGTATTAGCTATAAAAAATTCTCCAACAAAGAGAAAAAATTTGAGAACTCTCATAGGATCATTTGGGCTCATTCCAAGTTAGGTAGCTATAAAGTTAGCCTAGGCTACTCATCAATCATCCAACAAGGAAATGAAAAATCAACAAATGGGTCTCATAAATTATGTTGGAACTCTACAATTCTTCCAAAATTTGATTCATTTGCATGGTTGGCATTAAAAAATTGTATCTTTACCTATGAGAGATTGGTCAAACTAGGAAAATCTACCCCTTTCAACTATGTATTGTGTGACAAAAAAGAAGATGATTTAGACCATCTTCTCTTAACTTTTAAATTCTCACAATAGTGCTAGACATGGCTCCAAAACAAACTAAATTGGTTCACACCCCTACAAGAATCTCTATTAGCAGGTTTTTCCTCATGGGAAATAATGAAGACTCATTATTCTCCCCAATATGGATAATAAGCCCCTCACCACTTAAATGGTGCTTATGGTGGGACATAAATAGAAGAATATTTTAAAGGAGAACCATACAAAAAAAGTAGTAATATATAAAATTAAAAGATTAATTTCTATGTTAGTAATGTCTAGTGCATATAAATCAAATGGCTCAAGAAAAATAGACTCAAATTGGGATGCAAAAATATCCTCATAGTGGGAGTTGATTCATTCCCCAAACCTAGGAACATGGTTACCAAAAACTAAGATCAACTATAAAAGTGTAGTATGGACTCCACCTCTAATGGGCGTGGAAAAAAATAGTTTTGATGGGGCATCTCAAGTGAACCCAAGTGCATTTGGTGTTGGTTTTGTACTAAGGAACTAGGAAGGCATTATTATTAGGGCTGTCACTTTAAAATTACCAAATGGAACCAATAATAAGGCTAGGGCACAAGCATTACTTGTAGATCTCAAACTAGGAAAGTCAGTAGGTATCAAACATATATGGATTGAGAGTGATTCTATTGTCATATTCAACACATGTAAGAAAAAAAACTCAGTTAGTTGGATGTTAAGTTCCATCATAAACCGAGGCTTCAAAATGTTACAATATTTCAACTCAAGTACCAGCTCTCACATTTTTATAAAGAGTGTAATAAAGTATTAAGCATGCTAGTAAATATGGTGTGTGACCTAGATGATTGGGAACTACAAATTAATCACATCGATCTGGTTAAATATCCTGCCCTAGCATGCAAAACAAACAATTAAATACACTCCATAAATGGGAATTGAACTAAAATGCTAATCGTCTTAAGTGTGCAGGGCCAATGGTGTTGAGTACCGTTAGTAGTTTCTATCTCCAAATTGTGTGAGCCTTCGGGTGGGGATTTTCTTCTGTCAAAGAGTCAAAGATGTGTAGTTCCTGTCAATCCTAGAGTAAAAAATGTAAAACCCTTAAGTATTACAAGAAACCCCTAGTATGAGATTGGGAAGAACCATTGGCTTGGTATTAAGCTTTTGGTTTCATTGACGGATCACCTTTCATACAATTTTGAACCTTGATAAAAATGAGAAGTTCCCACCTAGCCCGGAGGATATATTTCATAGCGGGAAGTGTTTTCATGCCACATAGTGGCTCTACATGCCACCGAAAAAGGTAAGCGATGTCTTCTATTTCATAATCAATTGCTTCCGCATCAAGCCACGTATTGTGCTAGCACATGCTACAAAAGTTTATACGTATTACCAATAATTGTTGTTGTGCAATTGGTCGAGACTTTTGATGGGTCCACTATGTGATAAAAAGGAGGTTGTGAGGTGCAGCCATTCACTCTTCAAAGGAGAAAGGCTCATCTTTGGAAATTCTAGCTGCTTGCAAGCTTCTAATATTGCCAAAGCTGGTGTTGAAATTGGATAATGCTTTCTGTCTAGGCACATAAATATGTGGCACCATTACACTCCCTCAAGTGCCCTTTCAAAGAATGGGTTTCCTCTAGCTGCATAAACTTGACAAGTGGTAGTGTTGGGATCAAGCTATGTGTTTTCCACTTAAAAGTACAAATTGGCACATTATTACAGTCTATTGATTGGATGTGCATTTACTAACATTAATCAATCCAATGATATCATTATTTGTATTTTTCAATACAGTCAATCATTTGGATGCATTTTGACATAAACCTAATCTTATTACCAATTATTTACTAGATTTTTCATTAATCACAAGGTGGATACATAGCACTCCAACAATAAGTTGGCATGTATCAAAAAAGGGTAATAGAGCACTTTGAAGTTGCTTTAGTACCTCTCCTAATGGTTAGTAAATCTAGACAAAAATCCTCCTTCCATAGGCATGGGAGGATGAAGCAGCTTGTTCTATTTAAAATGGAAGGGTGGTATCCATGCTATTCTTCATATAGTTGTCTAGAGTTCATATTGAGAATGGGCACTCCTATATGCCTCACATGCTTGCATTACCAGATGGCCTTCACAAGTGCTATTACAAACCAACGGTTGAAGGTCCTAATGAAAGATCCCACTGGCAGGGACATAAAAGTGATTACAATGATACTTGGAATTGATTTCCTAAGGGATTATGAGAGTTATGGGGTAAACAAATATATTACATCATGTTTAGTGGCTTCCCTCTTGGATTTAGGAGAGAAAAAAGAGTTGGTGGGCGAATCGACATCAAAACTATTTAAGAAGCACAACCTAGGTAGGCTCGAGGTAACCTTGGATGTAGCAAGGCTTGGGGTTTGCATCCCAAGGCCATAAGATATCAAGAGCATGTATAAGGAGGGCGTTGTGGTGGAATGGCTACTATTCCTTAGAATATTTTGTACAATGTCACTAGCACAACATGAAGTTATAAGGCACACAAGAATTTTTTCTTAAAGAAGGTAAACAATCTAGAGCCTATTTCAAAACTTCAATGGATAATAGATTTTCATGCCACCCTTGAAGTAGTGTGAGGAGTCCACTTAATCATTTGCATCAAAAATTCTTTCTTTATACTTTTTTCTCACTTTCTGGGATGAGGCTTTTTTTTTGTTTTAGCCTCCATACATAAAGTATTTGGTATATGGCACATTTTGTTTTGGTCCCCTGACCATCTTTACTCTATAAGCTTTTATGCTATATATATATATATATATATATATATATATATATATATATATATATATATATATATGTAATTTCAGGTTTTTTTACTTTTATCCAAAAAAATGTCTCAAAATAAACTAGGGTAATGACTATAAATAGGATAAGTGAAAGGGAGGAGGTGGAAAAGATAACCAATGAGATAAATAAATTACAAGACTCCAAAAATAGAAAATTTCAACTCCCATGAAAGTTTTTAAAGATCACACTCCACTAACACTCATATTTTCTTTATTAACCTAGAAGAAAGATAAAATAAAAGTACAATTAAAGCCTATTTGGACATAAAAACCTACACTAACACCCCCATTAAGTTTACCTTAGGAGGGTGAAAATATGGGCCCTAGTGAATGAATCCTGTGAGATACCAATGTACATAAAATTTCCCTCATAGAGAATGAACCACCCAATAAAAGATTGAAAAATATGACTCAAGGTAAATAGGACACTCGAAAAGTATCTTACAATTGTTATAAGGTTCATGTGTACCTCTATAAAGAAGAGAGAAGATAACTATAAAATATTACATGGTAAATTTTGTATTAGGTTCCTCTATAATAAATGATGTACCTTCCCTTTTGCAAGGTAGAAAAATTGAGTTGTCAAACTATTAAATTTCCACTCATATGGAATGTAGAAATGAATCAAGGTGAATGTTCATTGAATCTCATTAAATGTCTTGATGTTGATGCTTATTTTTTATTGTTCCATAAAATATTTAATAGTAATGATCACTTAAGTACGATACATGGATCACTATGAATCAAGATGTGTTAAGTGAGTAGCATGATTTGTGGAGATAGAAAAAATTAATATAAAATGGGAGATGATGCAACTCAATATGAGAAATCACTAAAGAAAAGAAAAATATTGTTATAGGTATCATCAAGATTCAAAAGTGAGAGTTCACAAAAGAATGTGATATGTATGATAACTATACCTCCAAAAGAAGTATATACTATATACATTAGGAACACTACTATAGAAAATTATTTGAATCCCTTGAAAAAATGACTCTAAACAATGATGAAATAATACGTGATGGAGAAATTTAATATAAGAGGAAAACTAAGTCCTAAATGGTGTTATGTAGATCCAAAAATTTGGAATCTTCAAACAATTAAGAGATATTTGGTAGGAAAGTGTCCTAATAGGTAAATTTAGAAGACATATAATCCAATTGTAAAAATCACTAAAATATCTCAAAGAAGCAACTCTAAACTCTAATGTAGTGAAAGGTATGTGATATATGTCCTCAATATTAGATGGGGTATAGGGATTAGGATAAATAGTATTATTATCCATATGTGAAAATTTATATAAGGAGACATCATTGTCAAATGGATAATCAAGGTAACTATGTACAACTAGTAGATGAATGTACAAGAAGCTAAAGTGCATTAAATGAACTTAAACTAATGTAGGATATGCCCAAAATTAGTGAGACATATTAGTCCATAGACCACATCATTGGTGTTTAACTATATATATTTTCATTCATAGCCACTTAACTAAAATATGAGTCCAATGAGATATGACACTAAATCATGCATACTGCAATAATTCGCTATCCCTTGTTCCTAGGATAAATAGTACTTTGAATTCATCTTCACAATTGAACCTGGATAAAATAGAACACCAAAATCTATAATAAAAAATTCCCAAAAGAGAGCTTTATGTCAATTCATGATTAAAAAATACATTGTATAAGCCCCCAATACTAGAACATGAAATCAAAATTTTCAAATTTGGTTGCATGAGAATGAACTATTTTCAAGGAAGTGGGCACCCTTGCTGAGTTGATAGAATCACTTAGCCACCACATGAAACATGGGATGATCTCCCTGAGTGTGGGCTCAGATGGTGTAGATGAACCTCCAAAGAGGGTTGGTTCCCTTGGAACTTCAACTAAACTAAGCTACCTATTACTTCTTGTTGAGGAAAGAGAGAAGGATAACATGTAATGAAATCTAAACACTAATACAGTGATGCACCAAAATGGTTTTCAAATCTACGCTATTGCTTGGACTTAAAAGTTGATCAAAATGAACAAGTTGTTTCATGAACAGCTCAAATTTTACATACTTGTACATCAATAATTCATAGGAAAGATTAAGTTTTACTCAATCCTAAAAGGAAAAATTAAATATTCTCACAAATATAAATTGTTCAATAATTTCATACAATATGACTTGTAGAAGGTATGCATATCTCTAAAATAAGGTGTTGAGGAAATGAGATATACATTGCGGATTTAAATAAAAAATCATAGAAAATACATTGATCATTTATAGTTGCACATAAAGTACAGATTAGAGGAAGAAAAATGCTTGTATTTTATTGATAATTTTTTATTTATGGATTTATATAAGTTTGAAAATTGAGTTATAATGCTATCCCAGCTTGAAAGAACCTTCAAGAAAAGTTACAATACAAAACTAGAGTGAAAATAA
Organism: Sequoia sempervirens; assembly: GCA_007258455.2. NCBI lineage: Eukaryota > Viridiplantae > Streptophyta > Pinopsida > Cupressales > Cupressaceae > Sequoia > Sequoia sempervirens. The sequence goes on from VDFB02353976.1 coordinate 21,512, forward strand.
CTAAAGAAAAAATGCCTCTAGGCTTTCCTTTGCACTATTCAACAACTACTACAAATTAGGAACATGTGTTGAGGAAAGAAAGATAAGTCTTCACTCCATCTTTCTTTGTCAAACTCCTTTGGGCGTCCAAAATTGTTTCCCCTACTTTGCAGCCCCAAAATGTGCTCTAAAAAGGTGCTTGAGTAAAGAAAAGGTCTTTCCTTGACCTTATCCACCATCAAGGTACCTTAAATAGCTCCTAGATGCTAGTATGTGCTCCAAAATTTGGTTAAAACTGCCCTATATTCCCTCTTGTTTTGTAGCTCCTCAAACTACCTCTAGATACTTGCAACTATCTTTAACTACTCATTACTCCCCTCAAATATTCTTGACTTCATCTCCAGGTTCATAGGACGTGTAAAAAAGTCCTTGAGAATGATTGTAGGACTAAGGAATAACACTTTTTTCATGTCTTAAAACTCCTTCATGCTCATCTTTCTATGCCTACTATCTACTATGCATTAAAAAAATATTATAATTTGTGTCTTAACACTCAAGTTTATCCATATATCATAATGAGATAAATTTCTACCTCTGCTACTTTTCTTGCACTATCTATTACCTTTGTATCTTACATGACATGAATAGGCCATTTTCTCAATTACATTGTCATGTTTTGACTATCATAAACTTGAATTTCATAGACGTGTTATCTACCCTTTCACTAGATAAGCTTAATGATTATCTTGAATTTCTCCATTCATAAGATGGTAAATGAGTTTATGTGTCTATTTTTCATTCTTATGAACACTCTTGAGTTGTGTATGTTTGGAACTATAGCAGATGAATGACACAATCCTTTTGTTATATTTTCAATGCAAGATTTTCCTAGATACGTTCATCCATTTTTGCGTGTAGTGAGTTTCTTATAAAATTAAAACTAACTCAATAAAACTATTTATTGTAATACTCTTGAAGTGCTACTTTTATGTCGTATTCTTAGTTACTTAGATGTAGTAGTTGTAGTATGCTCCATAGCACCTAGTTGCATCCAACTTGCACTTTCAAAAACATCTATAAAGAAATTACCAACATCAGTTGCAACATTCTCGCCATTTACTGGAATTTTAAATGTTTCATTCTACATTCGTAGGATTCTTTATCCTTGCATTCTCTTAGTAAACTAAAACTAATCAATTTCTATAGGTTTCTAAAACCTTATATATACGAGACAATGGTTTGATACAATACACTAAACAATAATTCCTTGTGTTGTCATTGCTTGGATGAAGTTTTTTCATTTATATTCTTTAAATAAGAAAGTAGGTTGAAATGAACTTCTAGATGGATGAAAAATTTAAGTGTAATTTATCTCATCAACTTTCACTTGAAGTGTGGCACCTCCTCCAAAGATATTGCCAAAAATTCTCAAGACCATTATTTCTAATAGGTTTTACAAGGAATCCTACATGACTCTTTAAAAGGCATTTGAAAAATAATAACCATAGGACATGCATTAACATCATTATAACTGGTACAAATGTTTTGCTTGTATTGCTAACTCATAACCTAGCATAGAATAGGAAAGGAATAACTACCTCTATTAACATGCAAAAATCTTGGCTATTGTTGTCATATCATGAATATTTTCTTTTTTTCTATTATTTTATGCTTGTAAAGATATGTCCTACAGTGAAAATTGGGATTAGCCTTCTAGTCTATGATGGATTAATTATATATTGGACTTACCTTGTCACAACTTAAAGATATTTGCACTAAGCATTATTTCCCTTTCTAATATTCCCTTGAACACTACCCACTATGCACTGCTACTATCACTAGTGTATATGTTCTTTGAACTCTTTAGGTGCTGAGTGACTTCACTATCACATTGTAAGGATTTTTATGGTTTTCAACTATTTTTTATCATTTCTCTTTTAGGTCTTGAAATACTATCACCATCAACCTATTTAATCCTTGCAATTTCCTTAAGATGTTCCCTCTCACTATGAGCTCTCCAACCCCCATTATTCTGTGCCATTAACCTTTGCACATTGGAACTTTTTCATGGACTATTCTTGCATGCGCCAATGTATTTTTGTACTATATTAAGATTGTCACATTTTCCATACATGGTGACCTTGTATTAACTTTCCAACTAGTCCTAAACTCTACCAAAATATCTCAATCAAATTGAATTCCTTAAAGAATATCCTCCTCTTGTCTTCATGCTATTGTATAGTGGTTCTTTGGTCCTTTTGAAGGTCTAGACCCTCTAGTTTGGTTGCTTCCATAGACACAACTAGATTATCTTTTCAATCAATCCTCACCCTCCAATGCTCCTTCTAGAACATTTTTACCATAATCTAATGTATTCCATTGGGATTTGGGGATTGTCTTCTCATTCCCATCAAAGATAAATGTTTTCATGGTAACCATATAGAATTACATTCTTTCCTATAAAACAATTCTAATTTTAGCTATTCACAACAATATATCCATTAAATACTAAACTATGCATGTGTTGGAGTAGGGTTCTTTGTAAAAGGAATAGATCCATCATATGAACTAGACACATGTGTAGTCTAACCTTACTAGGGTAACAAGATAAGAGCCCATAACTTTGGTCTTTTGGAAAATCCAATCTTGAATGTGATATCTATCAAAGTAATAACACCACAATATTTATCTTTCTTATCAACTAAAATAACCCTATGAAGTAACAACTAGATTTCAATGGTATTCCTATTTCACTGTATCTTTCTCATTTTCATATGTAGCTCTTTATTCTTGTTCCTAATTCCCTTAAAGAGGGTTTTCCTTCGGTTACAAACTCTACCCTCTTTACCAAACTGTGATCAGTAGATTTTGGCACCATGGTTATCTCGACTATCTTATTAACTTCAAGTCACTACCCTCTTTTTCTATAGTATATACCTTCATAAAACCTATTATTAATTTTTTCCATGTCAAACCTTTGTGATGTTCTACCATTCCATATATATGTCCTCTAATTTTCTCATCATTATACCATCTTTAATTTGTAGCTCTAGTGATTACTTTGAAAACAATGTAGTCTCCTAAAAGACTACTTCCTTTGGAGACCTATCTTAACAAGAAATCCTACACACAAATGATTTATGTAGCATCCTCAAGGTTGATGGCACAATCTTCTCATTAATCCAATGTCATGATATATTGTGTTATTAGATGTGATTGTCCATCTTTATTAAATTGCCACTACTACCCATGAATTATTCTCTTCTTTTTTACTATCCTTTCATGTATACAAAACCTTTGTTTCCTTAATGTTCACATATGTGTAAAATACATTATGAAGGTGAAATTGAATTGTGAAAAATATTCCACAAGGTTTACAAGAATAAATATACAAGCTAGAATAATTCCATCATTAGCAAATTATCCATTTTAGTTTCACTACAAGACTATCATTAAGAAAAATTCTTAAAAGTACATGTGTAGCCGTTTTGATATTGTCATGTTAAACTAATATCAATGTCTTCCATGAAATGAGACTATCCTTTACCTTTTTAAAACTTGTTAATCACTATCCTTTTGAATGATGATAGCCCATAAATAATCGTAAGAATGCAAGGTAAAGGCCTCCTCTCTTACATAGATTACATTACATGTGGAGTTGGTTGAACACCATATGAAGATAGAATTGGAAGATATGTTGAGAGACCAATTGACTAGGGGTGCAAAAGCTGGTGTCTATGGTACTAGCCTATGGCATGCCATCATGCTTGGATACATAGTTGCATAACCTCTTTGTATTTTTGGAACTAGTTATTCATTGTAATTGTATCCCTTTTGAAATTCCTTGCTCATGTGTTTTGTCACTTAGCCTTGCATCATTCTCCTCATAATTTCATGTAATTTTCCTTTTATACTTAAAAAACACTATCCTTGGATCATGTTGCCCCTATGACCACAATTTTCTCTACCTTTTGACTTCCCTAACCTTCATCATGCTTTACTTTGACAACACTGTCAAAATCACAATGTCATTTGATTAAATATCCTACCAATACCATAACAAGACTACCTTATATCTATGCCAGTTTATTATAGGAAATCCTCTATAAGTTTGTGAGAGATGCAATTTATTTTAAATTGAGTTTCTCAACTTATATTATCATATTAAACCTGAGAAGAACATCCATAGTGGCTTTGTTTGTCAATGAAATCTAATAAAAATCTACATGACTTTCCACATCTGCTATAGTTTCATCTCATTGATCACACAATATCATTGAACTCACAGATCTTGGATATTGGGAAACGAAAAATATTAGAAGTAATAGGGAAACTAGATTTCCCTCTAAGGCCAAAGTAGGCATGGAAACCTTTCTCATTCCTAGTAACCTTTATCTCAAGATCATTAGGGTAATATATTTAAACCTTCTTAAAATGTCTGAAATATGCTCTAATCTCTTTCTTGGGTCTCTATCACTCTCAAATATTATAATTTTTTCTCACTGTATCTTCAGTTTTGGCCATGAAAAGGGTTTTAATAGTGTTTACAAAGTTAACAATCACTAGGGTTTTTACAAAGTTTTCCCTTTTTTCTCTTTTTTTGACTGACACCACCATATTGTTGTCACCACCATACTAAAAATCACCACCATAGGAAAAAAATGACTCTTATATTTGAACAGAATAAACATACCTAGAAAAATATAACCACTTGGATTTTTCTTCTTGAAAATATCTATCATGTGGAAATAATATATTGCAGCACCTAAAAAACCTCCACTTTTTATGCATCTCAAGTTAGGTCTCCCTTCCCTCTTTGCAATGTGGGATGGGTATAAATGACCTTACAACCTCTTCAATTCCCTTGTTGTATTCCCAAATAACCTCCATATCCTCCTACAACATGGTCAAAAGATAGAGTAGGATGGACTCACTTCATGCCAAAAATGTGAGCTCTTTTGTTGCCAAAAAATGAAATCCTTAACTTTCCCAAGTTATGTGGATGAAGTTTGACTCCTTCCAAAGGAATCACTCTTTATACCCTTTTCCTTATTTTTCTATTTTGGCGCTAAAACATAGTGACAATAATAATTTATTTTACTTTTTCTTTATGATACTAAACTATACACCATGGTGAAATTTATCAACATATTTGGTGACCTCTGTGGAGGTTTTTCCTACTAAAACTTATGACCAGTAGCCTTGCATACCCATTGGGTATAGGAGTCAAGAGAATATGGGAAAAACTAAAATAGATGTGACAACAACTGCAACACCTCTTTCTATCAATAAGATAAAAGTATTTTCCTTTCTCTAGATATGTACTTTATGTGCAACTATAAATGATCGATGTAGTTTCTATGATTTCATATAAATCCTAAACGTATATCTAATTTCTTCAGCACCTTATTGTAGAGATATGCATACCTTGTGTAGGTCATAGGTTATGACATTAGTTTGAAATTTTTTGAATTGTGAGAATATCTAATTTTTCCTTTTAGGATTGAGGAGAATTTCATCTTTCCTATGAATTATTGATGCACATGTATGTAAAATCCAAGTTGTGCAAGAAAAAACTTGTTTGTTTTGATTATATTGTAAGTCCAAACAATAGTGTATGTTTGAAAGCCATTTTGGTGTATCATCATATTATAGTTTAGGTTTCATTACATGTTATCCTTCTCTCTTTTCTCAGCAAGCAACAATAGGTAGCTTAAAATAGGTGAAGTTCCAAAAGAACCAACCCTCTCTAGAGTATGATCTCCACAATCTGAGCCCACAATCAGGGAGATCATCCCATGTCTCATGAGGTGGCTAAGTGATTCTATCAACTTAGTGTTTCTCAAGGGTGCACTTTCATGATAACATTAACAATCCCCCAATTTTTTTAACATTCTTATTTGTTGAAATGAATCCCTAATTATAATGTTGAACACAATGATTATTACATTTTACAAAATAAATATAATATTTTAAAAATCTTACAAGACCCAAAATAAGCTAAAAAATATAAAATTGTAGCTCAAGTAAAATATGAGATGAAATAAATAGAATTAGTGCATATTATGCAAAAAAATACACTTAAAATGTAGGACCTAAAAAAGGTTTTTATGCACAAGATATGGCCCTTAAAGGGTCCCAAAATGATAATTGGATAGTAAAATCTATAAGAAAGCTGAAATTCAAGAAAATTAGAGAAAATTATAAAACCAATAGCACCACTACAAAGGCCATAAAATTCTAACCCAAATATTTAAAAAATCATGCTCGATTTCGAGTCTAAATGACCGAGTTATGATCTTCAAAACTTTTGGTTCAAAATAAAAATAGCCAATGGAGAGGGGTCCTTTTTAAAAAAAATGTTGATACCAACCCATCTACTCACACAAAGTAAAAAATTGCAAATAGATATGGAAGGTATGATGGTACAACTATATAGATGGATAGTGGAAAAAAAATTCCATTGGATCAAATCCTCAAAAGTAAAAAAATATATACAAAAATAGGGGATCTTGGGCATTGTGAACTTAATTTCAAGGTTTATTTGGCTTGAAAGAATTAAAAAATGAGAAGTATGTCTAACACACCATTCAATCCCAATTTATAAAGTTAACTTCCTATTATTTGATCTTGATGAAATCAAAGCATAAATTAAATTTATGGAGTCTTATAGATGCCATGGAATAGTTGAAATTACTTCCAAGATTTTGAAGAAAATAAAATGACCCAAATTTCAGACAACACAAGTGCAAAAAATCTAGAGGTTAAAAATATTTCATCAAACTTTTATGATTGACTAGATCATCAAAAGGTGTAAGAGAAGAGCATACTATTTTTCAGGAAACCTACATGTAAAAGATTGGAAACTCCTAAATCCATCAAATATGGAAACTAAATATCTACTCTTCCACAAAATAATCTCTAATATCATGATAGCCTCTATAAAGTCAATGAAAATATAGAAACTAGTAAAGGAAATAGATGTAGTAAAAATGTAAATACAAATGAAAAGATAGACTCCAAAAGAGTAATGCAAATGCAAAGGAAGAAAAAATAGAATTGAGAAAGCTCAAAAGTATAAAGCTAAATGAATGTAAAAGTGTCTCTAAACAAGCTCGAAGAGTGATGATTAATAGACTATGTGAGAGAGAGAAATTAGAAAATATCACCAATGGGAGGAGTAGACTAGAAAAAACTCCAAAAATATGAAAGTGTAACTCCTAGGAAAGATGCTAACACCTCACACTTATCTAACACTAATACTCTCTTTGTTAACCTAAGAAATCATAAATAAAAGTATACATAGAACCTAAGCTAGGAAATAAATACATACAAGTAAGAATTTTAATATATATGAGAAGATTAAGATCTTTGACCATCATTTAAATGATAAAAGAATTAATTCAAAATTTATAAATACATTATTAATATAATGTGACTATATATTTGAATTGAATTCCATTTAGAATATTTGATAGGATACCTTGGGCAGTTTGAAAAGAATTGAAATATTAAAAAGGATATTAAATCAAGAAAAAAAATTCCTCAATTTTAGAGAAATTAGATGCATTGTTTAAAATATGGTCTTATATATAAATTTTCTAGATTTAGTATTCATTACTACCAAAAAATGTTTTATTTTTATAGAAATTAAAATCTAGCATTTTTATTGGTGTTTGGCGTATAATATTTTTATTAAGGTGAGTTGGGTTTTTGACAAGGCCCAAATCTTGTAACAAAAGAATATAGAAAATAAAAACCCACACAAAACTAGAGAAACCAAGTTTCCAAGAACAAATATAAACTAAAGAGATCAAGCCTAAACAATGCTTGATCCAATTCTAAGCACCATCACACTGACAAACTTTGTGTGTGGATGAGAGACCAACTTAAGAAGACCTTTATTATACATTTGAACAACTATCCATAAAGAGTTAACATCCAAATATATAGACCCAAGAGAAGAGGGAGGGGATGATCCCTAGAAGGTCCATCTAAGGGCACTACATATTCTAAGGAATAATGAGGAGATATTAATTAGAAAACTACCATCTCAATAATAATAAATTGACAATCTAAAGCTAAATGTAGATTATGAATAGTTAAAACACGTTATTGAACTTCAAGAACATTAGCCAAATGATCAAGAAGATCCTCAATATTTCTAGAGGGAGAAGTTTTTGGAGGAAGAGAGGCTTTAAATACCTTGAATTTGCAATTGAATCTTTAGGATACATTGTAAGATTGTTAGGAAGATATTTTTTACACTAAGTTGAAGAAGATTTCTTACATAAACCATAAAAACAATTTAAACCAAGTGGCCAATAGCAAGACAATGTTTGCATCTAAAATGAATTCCAAGTGGTGAATAAAATGTTACCACTTGGTGAACTTGAAAAATAACTATGTGCTAGCCTTGTTCATAATTATCCATGTGTAATTGACTTAAACACTTATTAATTATAACACTTTTGAATGATACTTGGTATTTGATTCATTCCTCTTTATTCCATTACATTTTATCCATTTCTCTTGAAAATGTGTCCTTTGGGGGATTTCTTCTCTAATTAAAAGATATGTATGTTTCCTAATTAGTTACAATTAGTTCTTTATTTTACACTTCTATAATGATAGAAATGAAGCCATATTTGAAAGTACTACAACTCTTAGCTAATCAATTTAGTTCAGTTAATGTGTCTTAATTGGTAGGTTTTTTTTTACACATCTAGGTGCAAGCTAAGAAAATAGTCATACAACTCAAGTATCTTACACATCTCATTAACTCTTCAAGAAATAATATTTACAATGTTAGAAGAGTGTCTATATGTGAAGACTTGATTTTAATAAGATTGATGTAATTTCATAGATGATAGGAGTAAACATTCATAGTTATATCCCATTTTTATAAATGAAATTCCTATCACAAATTTAGTTTTTCAAATTGAAACACCTAAAAGTGGTATATGTACTTTGAATTTAAACTGGTATAAAATAATTAATTGTTGAAACTTATAATATAGTTTTAAAAATATATATTTTGATATAGGTCTTTTATAAATTTAATAGAAAACATATTTTCTTAAAATATATATATATATATATATATATATATATATATAATGAGGTCTATGTGCCTCCACTTTTACTATAGAAAACTTAATTTTTGTTCCTTAATTTTTTTCCACATAACTATCCTAAATATCTAATGCATGAATATATATGGTAGATATTTAATTTTAATTAAAAAATAAAATCAAGTTTATTGAAAGTATAATAGTTTTAATGGGCCTTCATTTATGTCTAAACTATTTACCATTTGGATATTATTATCTCCTCAAATGAACCATATTTTTCTTAACTTTTTGAAATAATTTTCTTTTTTTTTTTTAAATTTTGAATTTTATTTATATTTTATTGTAATGAATTGGTAATTTTTAAAAAATAATACTAAAATAATTAAAATATATATATTATATATTATCAAATTCTAAGTTTTGATCCCTAATAAAGGGTATTTTTAGATTTTGTTAAAAATATAACTAGTTCAAGAAATCTAAACTAGAAGTTAAGGGTTTACTAAATTTACAAATAGGATTATCTCTTGTAGTGCACTATATTTTTCTTAACTTTTTGAAATAATTTTTTGTATGTTTTTTTATATTTCAATAAGATATATATTTTATTATAATGGCCTACTTGTGATAAGTTTCAAAAAAAGAGTAAAATAATTAAATTATATATGTACCCAAATTCAAAGATTTAATTCAAATTTTGTTGAAAATATATCTAGCTCAAGGAATCTAAACTAGGTGTTAAGGTTTTACTATATTTACAAAGATTGTTATCTCCTCTAATGCACTAGATATTTGTTTGAACTTTTTGTATAACATTTTTATTTTTCAATCAACCTTATATTTTATTATAATAATTTGTGTAAAATTTTAAAAAATAATATTAAAATAATTAAACTATTTAAAAAATATAATCTTAAATTCAAAGCTTTGTGTCCTAGAAAAGGGTATTTTTTAGATTTTGTTGAAAATTTGACTAATTCAAAAAATCTATACTAGAAATTATGGTTTTGCTAAATTTGCAAAGAGGATGGGGCTAAGTTGTTAGGTAGGGTGCTAGTTCAAATAATTTTTAAGTGAAATAGTTTCACTCAAAATAATTTCGTGAAAAATACATGATGGAGAGGCTATTCTTCATTATTTATATGTTGGTAAAATATTTAGCTTGAAATACATGATACCATACAAGTTAAAAAGTTTTTGTGTGAGATCTTTTAGCCCAAAAATTTTTTGATGTAAAATTATTTATTGTAGACTCTTGGATTGACTTCAAGTGTGACACAATTTTAAACTTTTGCCTTTTAATTCACAAATGTTTGCATTTAAATTTGATTTAACTTAATGAAAAATGATACAAAAATATTATTTTGAACATCTCACCTAAGAATGTTTCGGTTAATGATGTTGATTGTGATCCCCTACCCTTCCCTCCATCCCACCTCTTAAGACATATTTTTTATTTCTTGACTTAATTTCTTTACTTTTCTCTTTCTCTAATTTTTAATATAATTTTGAATATATATTAATTATGATTCAAATTTTATTCCACATAAACCTATTATTCCAACTATTTTTATATTTAATTTGTTTGTCAACTCTTGATTCTAACTATATGGATGTACCAATACTATCCAATCCAAACTTTTATTGTATTATTTTTTGTTGATTGACATATTTTAGATGACTCTTTTGATATAAATAATAAAGATATAAAAATAAAAATAGTCTATTTGTCCAAAACTAATATTATAAATAATTTTAGATTTGTAATATACTTGATATTAGAATTTGTTATCAATAGCTTTCTAGTATAATTTTGTCTTTCATATATATACTTTATAATATATAATTTTTAAATATTTGAAATCTACTATTGAAATATAATTACAACATTATTTAGTAATTTAAAAATCTATTAAATCAATAGCCATTAATTATACATTATAATTAAATTTATAATATTGTAATAACCTAAATAACAAATAATATGGCAGCTATTTATTTTTAAACCAATGTGAATCTGTGAGACTCAAACCCTCTCTTCTTTTTGGGCCTTCTCTTTCTAAATTTTTATGTTGATGGGGCGTAGCTTTTATTCTTTGGTGACTTGTACAGGTATTGGTCCGCCACAACCACCCAGACCCAAATTGAAAAGACTAATCAGAATATAAAAGATATCAGGAGCTCTCTTGGCTTCCCGGTCATCCTTGACGTTCATAAAAACATTACAGATCTTCGTCGAATGGCTACAATGCGTCTCGAGGAATCCCCCCTCAAGCTACTTAACTTTGAGCCAGGTAGCACATTCATATATTGCATTCATTTTTGAGAAGCTCGCTGGTCGACGACTATAGATTGATTTCTTTGGAAGTGAAATAAAAAAGTGTTCCTAACATCCATTCTGTTATATTCTTGTTTTTTTGTCAATCAAAACAGTTGGGATAGACGCAAAAGTAGAAGAGGTGAAAACATTATTGGATATGGAAGGCACGGACCCAGCGCTGGCCGTTGTATTATGCGGCTTCGGAGGTGTGGGCAAAAGCACGCTTGCGGCTTCAGTTATTCAGAGTTTGTACCAGACCCAATCTGGGACTTGTGCAGGCTTCAAATTTTGCAGAGTTGTCATAAACGACAAAGCTGCAGATGAAATATTATCTCACGTCAAGCAGCTCCAGCAGGATATTATTTTTGATTTTGGAGGAGGAAAACATGACTTGCGAAATGTAGAAGAGGGCCATCGCCGCCTTCAAGAGGCCATGCAAAACAAATCGTGCCTTCTTTTCATCGATAATGTCGTCGACAAAAAATATGTCCAACAGCTCCTGCCTAAAGACTTACTATTGTTCAACAAATCTGATAAAATGTCTGGGGAGAATCTAGGGAAGCCAAAAACAAAGCTGAGAATAGTTATCACGTCCCGAGAGAAGAATCTTAGACCAGAATTGAAGATCAGCTGTAAGGAATATGATGTGCGTACTTTTTCTAATGAAACGGCGAGATGCCTCCTGAGAGAAACAATCTTATATAATGATGGACAATTCCATGACGACTTTGAAGAAAATGCTTTGATTAATGCTGTCCCTCTACTCCTGTCTGTTTTTGCAAAGCACTTGAGAGAGGATATAAAGGCAGCAAGTTACAAAGAAGCCCTTGAATCGCTTCGTCAGGGAAACCTCGATAGTTTTGCAGATGAAGATCTCAGTAAACAGCTTTTCTATGTTTACAGTAAGTTGAGGGAGGAAGATCAAGAGGCATTTCTTGATATTTGCAAATATTTTTATGGTTGGGAATGGAATCTTGTTTGTAAAATTCTAGATGAAGGTAGACTTAAAGCTCTTCAAATGAAAATTCTGATAAATAAAAGCGACTCGGGTGTCGTGATTGTTCATGACATCCTTCGCTTAATGGGAGAGAAAGAAGCCAAACAAACAAGGATATCAAATTACAGGGAATTACTACAACTCTTGGAAGATGGTGGTGAAGAAAATCTCAAAAAAGTCAAAGGCATCTCTATTGTTGGGAACGAGTTAATCACAGTTGAATCCAGACATCTAAATGCCACGTGGCAGTCCTTGAGAGTACTGATGATAGGAGATTGGGTAAAGTTCGATGGGCCTCCGTGCAATAGAGCTTTTCAGAATTTGAGATATCTCAGTGTGGGGGACACGATTGATTTTCCTTTTGAAGATGCTTCAAAACTGCATAAACTCACGGCTTTTTTGAACAGGTCAAAGCACGGCATGAATTTGCATCAGGTAAGGAGTACCTTTTTAAATTAAATATAATGAAATAACTAGGATATTGATTTATTTTATTAATGTATGCTAGGAAATTTCTAATATATGAGCAACAAGATAAATGGATATAGGGGAGAGGGGTCATAGTGGAGCACCCTAACTTCGCGTTTCTCAAAATCTTATGTGGAAATTTCAAATCACTCCCAATTTCATACAACAGTTTATTTGGCAACTCATGTGCTTCTATATTTCGTTTTAGGGTCACATCATCAAATATGATGCCACATCAACATGCTTTTTGTTGAGGTTTTCAAGGAGACCCCCAAAAAAAGTGAGACTGATAGTGGTGCACTAAGTCATGTTTTATTAATGCGCTGATGTGGCATCACATGATTTGTCAGTTTCCATACTTAATAGATAAAAAGTGTTTTGCAATTGGATATTAAAGTGCTCCACTATGGGGTCCACTGAGGACTACTTCTATCCCCACTATTGGACCCTGCTCCATTATGGGCCCCTATCCCCTATTGTATTTGGAAGCGGAAGAATCAATACTTTATTCACAGTTGTTGATGTTAAAGAATAAGATTGTCTAGAAAGTGACAAGATGTTTCTAGAAGAATTAGAATCTTGGGTTAGAACCCTCTATAAACTAGAAGCATGTAGAAGTTAAGAACATTCTAGTTTTAGAGTTCTTTAGAATATTAGAAGTTTCTAAATATTAGAGACATCAAGTATAAATATGAGGCTGTCAATTGTAAAGAGCATTACAGTTGAGATAAATTGGATTGTATATAAGCAAGCTAGATCAATATAATTTATTTCAGCCATTTCACAATTGTTTTATACTCTGTTTTACCTTGTTTACTGCTGTTATTTAATTATTTGAACCTGTTCTTATAGTTGATGATATATTATTTGCAAGTGGAAGAACTATTCCTTTATTCACAGTTGCTAATTATTTAATTTTAGAAGCTGTTAAATTTTTTAATTTTATTCGTTATTGTAAATGATGCTGCTGGCAACTTATGCTTCAGAATCTTTAATTACGACTATGATGGTTATAGGACAATTTGTTTTTGCACACAGCTTCCACGGACTCTGAAGGCCATCTCTCATGATGTACCAGATCCCTATGGCAATTCCTTTGAAACACTTCCCTTGCAAAACCTACCTTCTTTACAAGGTTTTAATCTGGAAACGAGGAAGTTGGTGAAACTTCCGGAGCAATTTGAGTTCCCTGCATCTCTAGTAGATCTCCAGTTGAATTGTTGCAGCCAGCTACCAAAAGAATTCAGTTATCTGACTGCTCTTGAGCGTTTGACTCTAGATAAATGTGACTTGGAATTTTTGCCTCGAGGAATGGCAAAACTGAAGAAATTGAAGCACTTGAGCATGCAACACTGCACAAAATTGGCTTCCCTGCCGGAAGAAGTTGGGCTGCTGTCTTCAATGACTTGTCTGAGGCTATGCGGATGCACGCTTCTCCAAAATTTACCCGATGACCTGGGAAAGCTGAGTGCACTCGAAGAGCTGAGCTTTAGAGAGTGTGAGAATCTGAGGGAGCTACCTCAAGGCTTTGGCGGATTATCTTCTCTACAAAACTTGGACTTAACTGGATGCATCAGCTTGAATACACTACCAGAAAGCTTTGCGGAGCTTCGGATACAGTCGCTCACTCTGCAATCACTGCTGAGTTTAGATGAACTTCCGTATTGTATTGGAAACATGCCATGTCTTTCTCACCTGGAATTGATATCCTGCAACTCATTATCCACTCTCCCCAGTAGCTTTGTGCAGTTAAAATGTTTACGGACCTTAGTAATATGTGATTGCCGCAATATTGTAGCGCTTCCCAGAGACTTTGGGCAGTTAAGCTCCTTGAGTAAATTAACTATGGAAAATTGTCCCAAACTGGAGGAGTTGCCTCATGGATTCCATGCACTGCCGGCCTTAAAAATCTTCCACTTGATTAATTGTTCTAGTTTATTGAATCTTCCTTCAGGGTTCGGGGAGCTCGTGTCTTTGGAATACCTCTGGCTAAGGGGGTTGCTATTCTCGAGTTTTCCAGATGGATTCGGGAAGCTCAAAAGATTAGGCGTTTTAATAATAGAAAGGTGTTACAAACTAGAAACATTGCCAGATGATTTTCAAACTTTATCATCTTTGGCTGACGTAAGATTGCGGTATTGTTTCAAGTTGGACGGCGCAGTAATGGACAGAATAGTAAAATTACAGCATTGCTCTTGTGTCGATATTGCAAGAAGTGCTAAATTGATAGAGAGGTGGAAAGAAATGCAGGACGACGAATCTCCAATGGTCGTATCTACTGAAGCGAATTTTCTGGTAAGTGGAGGATCTTTACCTTTTTGTCTCGTTCAGACTCTTTTTTGAAAAGTCAAATGGACATATATGACGCATAGTTAGTGTCTGTTCTGTGCAGACCGATCAGGAGTGGAACCGCGCTGCAAGAGTGGGTTTGTTGTGTGGGAAATGCGTAGAATGGGACAACACTACACAGCAATTGATAGAGCGCTCAACATCCATGTTGTTTGAGGACACAACTGTGGCAATTATCGCCCTCCCTCTCCACATGGAATTTAATCATCATCTGCTTCTACAACGGCTTGTTGGGGTGGCGATGGAAAAATCAAAGACGGCTTCTCCAGGACGCCTGCGCATTGTTTATGTGAAAAGAGTAGAAGAGATTGGCGGAACAATAGAACAAGAGAAAAAAGAAGAAGAAGACTGTTTCCGATAAGTTTTGAAGTCGATGCCAGAAGGATCGTGTGCCATTCCTTCTACCGACATGAGGCGCCATCGTCTCATTACTGAACGTTTCTTTAATGATTGGGGTTACACAGCTGACAACAAACTTGCCTGTTGGATGATAAAGACCATAAATTTGTGGAATTCAAAGATATCTTTGGAGAAGATGATATTTCAGGAGAGGCCATCCAGAGCTCAGAAAGCTCGAATAAAGAAGATATAATTTCCAATTCTATTGGAAATTTTATAGAATCTATATGTTCAGGAAAATTTTCTGGAACAGCTGGGCCGACCAGTGAAAGTAATTTTACAGAGTTTCTTCAAATATTGAAGGAAAACACTGTACATCACCTCATCGACAGTAAACAGAACCTGGTACGTTCATGATATAATATAACTATAGAAATATTGTTTTCATGTAACTATAAAAATTATAAATTTGAAGCAAATTGACATATACAACGTATCATATGCCTAGAACAAAACTATCAGTTGCCATAAAAATGAATGTTAAACGTTTGCAATTCATGCAATATGTTGTAACATGCATGTTTCAGGTACAGTTGGATCAACTAAAGAGCAATATGGTGGGCATCTTCATAAGTGATCTAAATACACCTGAATATATAAAATTAGAACAGATCTATAAAGAACTCAAGTCTAGAGGCCACAGTTTTGAAATTATCTGGATTCCTCTATTTAAAAATGAATTTAATGGGCTTGGTTCTTACACAAGGGCTATTAAAAAAATGAGCTGGATGGTTCTTCCTAATCCTAATATGGTTAAAGTGGAAAGCAAAAATCCACATTGTATTATTTTTGATGAAGAAGGAAAAATTACAAATCAGGATGCATTGTCTGCAATGATGTCATGGGGTGTAGAGGCCTTTCCATTTACCTCAACCACGATTGAAGAAATTGTCTCTACTATACATGCTGAATCTACTTTAGAATTTCTCTTCAATAAAATAAATCTGGTAAGATGTAATGTTAAAAAAGTAAATTTGCTTTGAAATAGGGCTTTTGAGTTTTTAAAATTAATATTTTTAAAAAGGTTATAATGTAGTATTATGTGATATTTATTTTCAATATTAAATTTGTAACATTTTTTCTTTATATTATTGTAGGTGAATGGAGAAGCAACACAAAATAAGTTGACTTTTCTATATGCTGAACCTCCAAGTTCAAAGCTCAAAATAAAAATCAACTTAGAGAAATTAGCACAACTCCATGGTAATGTTCAAATTATATATGTGGGATATCTTTTTGTGGAAGAATGCAATATCACAACATTCAAAGAAGTATATGAAGGTGTGATAGAAAATATGCATTGGTCTAAACTCTCATTTGAAGATATGGTTACATTTTGGCATCATTGCAAGTACTTCATGGAGGTGGGAGAGAAATTGAATTTAATTACTGAAGGGACACTCACAAGAATTGTGAAGCATCTATATGTTGAAAAGAGATGGTTAGTGCTACTAGATATTGATGGATTGGTGACAGGGAGTGGATATGAATTTCTAGAGAAAATTCTCAAACTTAATGATGAAAAGATAGATGAGGTGGATAATTTAATGAAAAGGGAATTGATGATAAGCTTACAAAAAGGAAAATGTAGTCAAATTGTGAGAGTATATTTTCAAGATGAAATAATAGGTCACCCCTTGCACCATCAACATCCCTTATTACTACAAGACAATCAATTAGATGCATATTATTTTCGTAATTACTATTGTTGTGACATTTGTGTTCAAAATAAGGTTGTTACATGGGAACAACAAAGACTTTATAGATGTAATGAGTGCGAGTGGGACATGTGCATCAATTGTTGGGAGCTATTTGTTAAAGAAAAAATTCACTCCCTGATGCTTAATGAAGATTAAAATGATCTGAGAAGGGTGATCTTTTTTCTCCAAAGGAAACATCTTCTAGGTGTTTCAATGTGCTAGGAGCATGCTTCTTTTTTTATAGTAAGACTTCCTATTATTAGAGTTAATTGTTTTTTGTTACTATTGGTCCCTATTACTATATAAGTCTATAGACACCACTATATTGTATAGGAGAAAAAAAACTACATAGATCCATCTCTCATGTACCTTAGTTTTTATTCAATAAAATTTACTCTAAACTCCCCATAGTGGTAGAAGCTTCTACATGATATTTGAAAATAGTATTAGAGTATTGTAGATTGCTAAGAAATAGAGAGTAGTGTTCTTGAATTGGAGGATTGTCTATTGCTAAGAAATAGAGAATAGTGCATTTGAGTTGGTTTCCATATGAGAAAGAGGTTGATGAGAAGAAAATTAACTATAAAAGGTATTGAAAGAAGCCAAAGTAAGTTATAGTAATTTTATTTAATTACTTTTATTTCCCTTTGAAGTTGGATAATGTCTTGAAATTATTAAATATTGATATTGCCCTTTACATGTATGATATTGACCTCTATGAATTTTGTTGCCTTTCATGATTCATGTATGGTAATGATGTGTTGTTTATGAATGGAACACAATTGTTTTTCATTCCATCTCTTGTTTGTTCTCAAAATTAAATATCACATGTGTTTGCTACTACATGATGTTGATTGTATGACCCTTTAATTACCTTTGGTTTTGCAATTACTTTGTTAGCATACTAATCTTAGTCCATTTTTAATCATCTTTATTGATGTCCAATATTTTGGTTTATTGATATTTGTAAAAAATATTCAAGTTAAGAAACATCACTTAAAAAAAATTCAACTCTATAAATCAACACTAACATTCTCAAAATAAAAATTAGACCTTGGATATAGCAATCAATTTCATTTTGTCTGTTTGGTCATGTTGATCTACAATTTGAAGTGATGAATTGTTGGAATAGTGAAAATCTTGTAAGGTGATTACTATCCATTTATTTTAATTAACTACTTCTACATCTTCTAACAAAATGTTTTTCCAATAGGGTACATGATTTTTTTGCATTCAAATAAATGTTTGTTAAAAGTGAAAAATTCAAAATATTGGTCCTACTTGAAAAGAGGGAAAATTTTGAAAAATTTAATCTTTTTTTAGAAATGAATTTACATAAAATTTATTGAGATGCTTTATGTGTTTGATACTATTATAAGAATAACATTTGAAGGTTAGAAGCACTCTTTAACTAAAAATAGGCTTTCTCTTCCTAAGAGAGTTGTAAAATCTAATGGTGTATTTAGTACTAGTTCTAGGAAAGGGGCTAGTAATTTACAAAATAACTATAGGAATGATAACTCTTAGAGAAAGGGCAAAGATAAAGGCATATAATTTAGAAGTATAATGAAAAATATAATTTTTTGGTGGAAATGGTAGCAATTTTGGAGGATGTCATTGATTCAAGATAAATATAAATTTTATAGATAAAATATAATGATGACAAATCAATATCTATGAGAGATGAAGGATAAGGATGAGGTACACATAATATCATGCATCCCAAATGAAAAAAAGTTCTTAAAAAATTGGTCTATAGTACTCTTATGGAAAATAATTATCTAATAGTTCTTAAATATGTACATGATGATATAGTGTTTGTCCATGATTAGTTTGTGCTTAGTACACAACAATAAATCCATAGGGAAACATGTGCACACCTTCAAACCTATTTGTATTAACACACAGTTTACCATCATTGACTATTATGAGAAAAGGTTCAGTAACGCATTTACCATATGTGTAACTAATTGTATCAGCATGCACCGCTATGCTTTCCCACATAATTTATTATGTATTCATGTAGTTTTGTGCATGAATTAGCATGTATTCATATAAAAACTATAACAAATTATCCAATTAGTATTTCGTCACATGTGTACTCTTTAGGAAACTTCTTTAGTAGTGAGAATGGAGAACAAATTATTAGTGAAGTTTAATCTTTGAGAAGTTGGAACACAAAGCAGTTTGGTACATGATCTGTTTCATCTTTCCAACCTATGTGCATATGTGTGTGTACACAATTGTGCATGTATGCATGCCTACACAAGCATGTGCATCCATGTACATCTATGTGCATTTGCATACATGCAAGTGTGTGCATACACAATGATGTATACATCCATTCATCCATACTTACATGCTTTTTTTTGCATGTGTAGAATGTACTCACACATATGTGTATATATGGTGTACACATATATACATTCATTCAATCTGGTGCAGGGGCACCTAGGTCTTCATGCCCAAGAGGGGGTCAAAAGTTGATCTTTTGTTTGGTTTGAGTAATTTGCATGTAATAAGGTCTTCTAAGACCATTTCATGTGTGTTTAAGTCGGTTTTGGGTCATTATGTGTGAGTTAGGGTCTAGGTGCAAAAATATTGCAATGTTGCACATTGTTGTCAATGCAACTTTTGCACTTTTTGTCATAATGAGGTATATATGATGTTTTGTTAACTCCTTAATGACAAATATGGTTGGAGGTAGTTAAAATATGATTTTAAATTCTTTAAAAAATCCTTGTATTGTCGAAGATAAGGGTTGGTTGATGGAGTTTGGAAGTTGAAGCAAATAAAATAATTCTATTTGTACATTTTCTAAACATTGTTGCTACTAACGTGCAAAGTACGGATTGTACGACCTCCATTTAGACCTGAAACCAATTGGAGGATATTTTAATGTGAATTATCTTTCTTTTCCTTTTTGTGGCATCAATTTTCATTTGGTATTTTGAGAGTTATGGCATTTTTGTAAAAATCGTTTGAAACTGTCCTAAGGTTACCAGTTTTGGTAAAAACGACACCACTTTTGTTTCCACTGTTAGATCTTCATAAAAATTGGAGGAAATTTTTTTAATTATGTTATCTACAATCTGAATGGAGCGATTGGCTTCATTTGTTGTTGAGTGAAATTTATGAATGACATTTTGTTGCATTTCATAGTGAAATTTTTGAGTTTTCTTGCTTTCCTGTAACTTTCACCACATTGTATGGTTCTGTACGACCTTCTTATGGCATAAAACTTGTTGGATATTGTGAATTTTTGTGTCCTCTAAATCATTCCTTTTTAATCACGTAATTTCATTAATATTTGAGCATTTTATAGCAAATTTACTAAAACTGGTCAAAAACCCTTGGTTAATTGCCTTACAGGGAAGAAAAATGCAAAACCCACCATTCCATTGATGAAACCTTATGAAACTTGGTGGAATGGATGGGGTTAAGGTTTTTTTGGTGTCTAAAAACTTGCAAGAGAAGGGGATGGTGGTTGTATTAACTTCAGTGATGCCCTAGCCTAGTTTACTTCATGTTTTAGGCATTTGAATTGCCTAGGAGTTAGAGTTTGGTGAAAATCCTTTGAGAAAGTGTTTGGAATGGTTGGGAATGTTGAGGAAGATTACATTTGACATGATTGACATGATTGAGATGTTGGATTGAATTATTGAACCTTGAAGTGTGGAACCCCTTGTGGTGACCTATTTGCACAAGCCTAATTAGGCATTTTTCAAGCGTAGTAGCAGAATTTTGATCATTGTGTTGCAAAACAACCACACTTGATTTTTGGATATGTTGAGTAGATTCAAAAAGGGTATTCAAATATGTGCTCATATTTTGGGTAAGAGGTATGGTTAATAAATTATGTTAGAAAAATGGTGTTTGTTGTCCTATAAGGCATAGTGGAAGATTGTGGAGAAAACATCCTTGTTTATTGTGTTAATACTTTGAAAAAGCATTGATTGGGTGTGTTAGACCTTTGATACCCTACTCTACATCACAATCCAATAGGAAGAAGGTGATACAATTGATTAGTTGAGAGCAAAGGAATTTAATACGTTCACCCTTTTTGAAGATAAACTCTAGACATATTTACTAGAAGTCATCCATTTTTTTTTTGTGTATTAAATTGTTATGTTTTATATTTTCAACATATAATTTATGCTCTCTTCTTTAATAATTATAGAATTGTGACCTAATCAATCTAGGATATGTATAATTGATATTAGAGAAGTGTTTATAACATAAATGTATTAACAATAATATTATAAAGTTTGTCTCCTTGTTTCAACTTCTCAATAACTAGAAAAATATTAAAGTAAGAACAAAATTATAGGAACCTATCTAGAGAAAATATAAGAAAACTCCATAGATTTTTGGAAGATAATCAATGATGCAGGGTGCTGCCACAATAATGGGTTACACTTTTTGGGACACCCTAATTTTTGCTTGAAATCACATATTTTAGAAAATACAATGATTTATGACTTTAAAGGTTCCATTTAAATTATTTTACTTATTGAGGGATTGATCAAATCCCCTTAGATCAAACCCCCTTGGATAGAACCTTGTTATATTTAAACCATACCTATAATTGAGTCTCCTCTACACCTATCAAAATGCTAATAAAAGACCACTTTTGATTTACCTTTTGGGTGATCAAATGAATTCATTTAAAATTTATGTTTTGTAAGCTTGCAGCCCTTATTATAAGCTTCATAAAAAGTATAATTTTAAATATGTTTAATTTGATTATTATATTTATTTTTTATTTCTTATGGATGTAGGATTTTCAATGAACATCAAGTTCTTTATTTCACACATACGAAAAATTAGAAAAATAGAGAAAAAAAATTCTAAAAAATACATGTGCCCTAGGTATTGATTTCCTTATTCCAACAAAAAAAGAATAAGTTAATTCAAATGAATACAAAAAGAGTTATGTGGGCCGAAGTACACCTCTGTCCAAATTATAATTACGTTGACTTGGAAAATTAATTTAAAAAAAATATGTAACAAAAAATTATGAAAAAATATCCATCCCCTAGATATTGGTGTGAAAATTTTATATTTTAAAAATCAAAATTGTATCCTATGTATAAAAAAAGTTACATAGGCCGAAGTAAAAATCACTTTTTAAAAATGTTGATTAGTAGAAAAAATAAGTTATTAAAAATTACATAAAATGATTCACAATTTTATTTTATTTTTTAAATATAATTAGAATCTACACAAAATATCCAACAAATAACTAGTTTGATTCATCTTCAAAACCTTAATGGTTTAGCTGCTATAGGTGTAAGAGAGTGAATGTCTGGTGAAAAATACTGATTTTAATGTCAAGTTTGGCAAAAAACTGTAACCCATTATTGTGGGATCACCCAACACACTTGATTCAAAGCATCAAGATATGTTTGAATAGTTCCACAAATCAATGTGTCAACATTGATTAATACCAAAAAACACTAAACAATATATTCCTGTAAAAAATTAAATACCTTATAGAGTGCAATTCAACTTGGATATCCTAGCATTAAATTAAAACTTTACAATACAAATTTGGATGCTACTTGGCATCCCAAATAGAGGTGTATTTCTTTATTAAATTTTTTAGTGATGTTGAGAAGATTGATTTGTGACATTGAAGATGCTCACTTTAATTTTCCATTAGTGGCTAACACTCATCACATGACATTTAAGAGAGCATGATCCAATGCAAACATGGGATACCTTTGTCAACACTCTCAATTCATGAATATGATAATCCCTTGAACCAATATGATGAATAACACATTAAGTTGTAGCCATTACGCTAGTATAAGGAGAAATCGGTTAAAGCTACACAAATAATTTACTTTACAATTATATAAAAGTTCATGAAAACAAACTTGTCTAGCAAAAATAGCTAAAACTCATAATTAGGTTTCCACCTTAGATTTGTACTAAGATCAAAACTCTACATAAAATCCTAACGTTTTGGTGTATCCTCTACCTATTGCAGACACCTAATTTTGTCCATACTTAGCCACACTTGACTTCACTCTATTTTAGCCATTAACTAATTAAATAGTCAATATTTATTTAAGTATTTCATCATGTATCTTCATCCTTCACCCTTAATCAAATAAACATACAATTATTTAATTATGTTTAACCTTATTCATCAAATCCTCTAACTAAATCAATTAACTAATACCCAATTAATTGATTGATTTAGGATAGTTAATACTCAATATCATTTCCTTTAATATTTAATTACATATCACCCTCAATCCATGGGTATTTAATCCTATCCATCGAATATGTCTATATATGGATCAAGATCTATACTTGCCATCACCTAATAAGTGTCCCTACCCCATCATGTTGTCACATGTGTGAGCATGCAAAGTTCACATTATAGTAACCCTACCTCTTAGAGATGTTATGTATGGTAGTCACCCACCTCTCTCACTTGCCACATTCATGAGCCTCCCTATGTGTGTTCTCAGACATGCGTGAACACACTGAGCTCTTACACCTATGAAACACATCATTCTCATGCCTCCACCTTGTGAGACTTTTTCACAAGGCTAGTTCGTCAAACCATACCCTCACACTCATTCAATCCTAGCAATCCATTAGATATTGTATATCGCCTCTTTACTTTCCTCATAGAAAATCCATAAATTGAAGGCCTTTCATCCCATTTGGATATCCATAATTTTTACACCATAGGTTTTCTATTTTCCTAATCATCTTCATCATATAATCATGTTGTTGGTAAAAATAATAAACCATATTCCATCAACACACATCATAAGGAGCAAATCAAGTGGAGAAGGGTGCACTTCACTTAGCTCAATCCAATGAGTAAGGTGAATTAAGGTAAAAGGTTAAGTTTGCATGCTTTTATCTTTGTGTTATTTCCTTATTTCAATTTTTTTTCACCTATGACTAAATTTATGCATCTTATGAATAGTGATCCTATGGTGGATCAAATAGATAAAGTTAATTTTTTTTCAATTGTTAAGGGGATCACAACTGATTGTCTATATCTATTAGACCCTCTACTTGTAGTGGATACTCAAGAGGGGTCCCTTTGTGGGACATGATATCTACTAGTCAATATAATTAAATGTGACTAAATAAACACATTAAACCAGAAATTGGATCAATATTTCAATGGTTGTATAGTAAATAATTTAGGGTTAAATTTTAGTAATTTGTCACCCATTTATCAAGGAAATGGGTAATAAGACTCTATTTTTAAAACTTGAACCATCTAATACTTTTTTTTTTTTTGAAATTTAGATATGATATGAACTAATAAAATAATAATTTTCAAAGTAGTTTACATTTATATTTTTAAATAAAAATTATAAAGATATTAATTTTTTATAAAATTTGAATTATTATTTATCTACTAAATTCTATTTTGGAATTGGTTGGTAGACTAGATGTTATAGTTTTTGATTATGGGGAAAAACATGTTTTAATAAGACCCGAAACTCATTAAAAAATGGTTTTGAAGGGACCTGAAACCCTATCCAAGAAAATCATGTTATGTCAAAGATAAACCATACACCATCAACAACCCGTCAACGACATCACTAAAAATATAGCAAGACAACACAGGCTACACAAAGGAATTACAAGGGACAAGAGCCCTTAACCAAATACAATTATGTTTTACCTGGGACCTTAAACCCAAAGGTTTTGAAGGGACCTTAAACCATTAACCAGGTTTTTTAGGGACCTTGAATCCAAAAGTGAACCATCAAAGTCAACCAGGCATCCAATAGCCTATAAAAGCCAATCAACATCAAAAAATCCACTGAGAGAGAGTAGGAAGGAGCAACAAATCCACCATTCAAACAAGGAAGCCAAATCCATCACCTCAAAAGGAGGGAGCTCCCCTCTATTGGAGAGAATACCATGACCAACAAGTCCACTACTGCCTGAAAACTCTAGCACACTAAACCTCCACCTCCATAGAAGAAGCGTCCACCTCAAAGGGATTAGCAACTAAGGAAGCCATAGACAATCACCTCCCAACTCCACCTCCATAGGAGTTGAATCCACCTCCATAGGATCTGAGAAGAAAGCCAGTGCAATAGTAGAACAAGAAACCATACCACCCTTTGGAAGAACCTAGTAAGAGACCAACACCTAAAAACAACAAGCCTCAAACATAAAGGCACAAAGGCCCAACAAGAGGCCAAACAACGCCTGCAGAAAAAGTCCAACACCCGCCTTCCACAACATGAACAAGACAACCCAAGAGGGAGACCAAAAAAAAATACAAAGTAGGCCAACTCAAACCAGAAAACCACAAGCCCCAACAACAACAAAAAACCAAAACTCAAAAGGGACCCAACACAGAAGCAAAATCTCTCAAACCCACTAGTAGAGAGCTAGCAAACACGAAGATAACAAACCCCAACTAAAGAATAAGCATCACAGACTCAGGGAGCACAACTAAAATTTGAAACAAAATTCAAGCAAAAACTAAGTCGCCTGGACTCTAGCCAAAACCACAGAGGAAACCCAAGAGCTCCACCGACAAAAGAAAAACCTTGAAAAATAAAAAGTAGCATCTATTAGCAAAACAGGCATAAGCCCAATCCACAAAAACCTGCCAAAAGCCACACAAGAAAAAGAGGAAAAAATGAATCCTCCACAAGCCATGCCACAATCCACTCCATCCCCCACCAATGAACAAAGGGTAGCATGAGCAAAACCAACATAGGTCACATAGAAGAAGCTCCAATGAAGACCACGCCACACAAAAAAAGCATGGTGACCTCAAAGACCACCACAGCCACCATCACAGTCTTCCCCATGAAGCCATTACATATTAATAATCAATCATAATTTCATTTCTACCTAATTTTTTATTTTCTATGCATCCTCCATATACACTAGTATATTTAATTAAAATTCCTTTGTATTTTAACCAATTATCCTATGCACTTATTTTTGTTAGATTTTTTATATTCTCTTATTATATCAAGCCTAGATCAGCCAAAGGCACTACCTACATTCACACTTGATTCAAAATAATTTTGATTTTAATTTTATGCATTAAATATTTGGAACAAGAAACCTAGATAAGTCATGATGAATTTTCCATCTTATAGAAAAATTTGATTTTAAAATATGTATACATCTCAATCCTGAAAATTTTACCACATCAACTTGAACAGTGAATCCCCCTAGTACTGCATATCTTAATAATAGTATACATAATATAAACCATATTAGAATGGTTTAAGAGATACTTAGTGATACTTCTAGTAGGGTTGTGGTATTACTAAAATATTCTAAAAATGGTTTCAAAAGATCGAGGTAAGTTTTTATTGAACTTGTATGACCTTGGTGTGACCATATTTTATTTTATTATTTATATTATAATAAGTATTAATAAATGCCTCTGATTATAAGGATCTAACACAATACAAGCATTTTGCACTTGTTTGGACCATCTTAGTTGATTTGGACCTAATTGTGCCTTATTAAATAGTGTTGTAAAATATATTTATTTACACTTTCACACTTATTTAGGGCTCCGTTAATTAATTGAGCTTAATATTGCATTAATTGGCCCTTTAATTCATTTACCAAGCCTACCTTATTACGTTTTTCGAAGATGAAACTTGAAATTTATTAATGCCTTAATATAACACTTCTCATTGAGCAATGTGTGTCCTAGGTTTAGGGACCTAGGACCCATTTGCCCATGGGTGAATGGGTTCTCCCTTGACCTTAGAACCTAAATTTAAATTATTTTTTTGGTGGGATTTTAATATCTCTAAGTGTATATTCAAACGTCGGCTTGTGATATTTGAATTTCAAGAAATTAAGGATACATACCTATAAATATAAGGTTATTTCACTATGTTTCATTTAAGCAATCTAAGAATTTTTATGTGACTTCAAGAGCACTTTCAAGAGAATTGCAAGAGAAATTCAAGGCATTCAAGAGAAGATTTATCAAAGTTTTATTGTAGCAATCAAGATCCAATTGTCATGTTAAATTCTTCTTGCATCATGCATGTTATTGGAGCTAATATGGTGATGTAGGTTTTACGATCCATTCAAGCATTCAAAGCCATTATTTCAAGAAAGATCCAACGTTCAAGATCCACATCCATTGAATACATTTCATTCAAGTTACAAATCCATATTCTAAGGTTGATTCAAGGGTTTGTTGAGTGGTAACATAGATTTGTTCATTCTTCATTCCCTGTTTCATGTTTCATTTCATTTCAAGGTTTAATTACCAAAATAGGGTTTTTCAAAGGAAAACCCCCATACACCAAAAAAAAAACATTTTTCCCTCTTTATTTGTGTTTTCATATTTAGGTGGAAGAAATATTAAAGATCCTTTGAAGAGAAAAATCAAAGAAGTTATCAAAGTTGCAAAAAAGTTGTCAAAGTTGCCAAAGTTGTCATATTCTCATGGAAAATCACTTATAAAAGTTATTTCTAGCTTTCTGAACCTAAAACCTAGGAAAATTGGAAGATTCAGATATGTAGCAGAGGCTCCCAAAAGTTGTAGAAAAACCCTAACTCATAACCTGTTCACCCCTGGGAAAATGCATCCCAAATCAACTTCAAAAACTAACTTTTGGTGATTGG
Organism: Sequoia sempervirens; assembly: GCA_007258455.2. NCBI lineage: Eukaryota > Viridiplantae > Streptophyta > Pinopsida > Cupressales > Cupressaceae > Sequoia > Sequoia sempervirens. The sequence goes on from VDFB02353976.1 coordinate 49,415, forward strand.
TACACATGCTTTTTCCCTTCTCTAATTTGCATTTTATTTTTTGGTTCTGTTAGTATTGAGCTTAATCTTGTTGGTCCAAGTGTTAGATTGCAATTTGGTGTTGATTTATTATTTTTAGTTTTTCTCACCAAAGTGTTGTTTGACCTTGACCCCTGTCCTTCGATCATAAGAAAATTTGAAGATTCACACCTTAATTTGATTTGAACCTAAGGGTTTTTAGTCAATTTGACATGGATATCTCATTTCCTAATGAAATAGAGGAAGATAGGTTTCTACATTATCAAATTGGTGAACCCCCCTTTGTTGCAAGTATGAGCTAGTCTGGTGGTGTTGGCATTAATGTTGTCATTGATGTCAACACAGTTCAGTATGTTGCATATTGTACATGTATGGTTGAGATGCTGGTGAGATGTTGTGAGTACATGGAGCTATCTTTATGGTGTTGCAAATATTTTGGTTTGATTAGTTTCCAAGTGCTTTTGAGAAAATTAATATACAATAGAATTCAACGTGATGAATGTGTTCAAAATGTGCTTCGGTATGTGCTCCGCGTTTCTCCTATGTTGATCCTATGCTTGTGTGGATCTAAAGGCATGTTTTTGGTATTTTCATGGTAACATATGTTGAGTTTAAGCTTCTAGTTTGATGGTACGTGAAATTTGTGTCCACTGGTATGTGTGTTCTACCGGCAGAGTCAATGTTCTATGGACTGAGAGAAATATGTTTACTCTGCAGTCCTCCGTTGTTTCATTTTAGATCATGTGGATCTGGGATATGTCTTGTGAAGGTCTTTTCTATGCTCTAGCAAAGAGATTTGGAGTTTGGTAATCAAGAAGTCATGTTTCAGTATTTTTGTGTGTGTAGAGTTTGGATAGACTATGAAAGAAATTCAGTGATTGAAGCATGTTGTTTTTGCTGCAGATGTATCTGGAAGGTTTTGAGATGTATTCTCATGCTTAATGAAGCATGTTGTGGCATCTGTGTTTCATCTTCTTATTGGGAAGCATGTGCATCAATGTTTATTTGTTTTTTCCTTAGGTTTGGCTGACCTGATGTTTACACTTCATTCAAAGAATAAAATTTAATTGAGGAAGCATGTAGAAGATTCAAGAATATTATTATTGGTCTTGGTTAAATGTTTTTATTGGTCCACTCTTATTCCTTTCCACCATGGGAATTTTGATTTTCTGACCTAATTTGAACTTATGAAATGGGTTATTTTGTGGCCGACCTTGGTAAATTCTTCTAAGGTTAAGAATGGTATAAAATCAAGTTGAATTGTGAAGAGTTGTTTGATAGCCTGATGCAAAGTGACGAAAGTGTGCCACAAATCTTAAGAGCAGAAGTGTGGGTGAGTGAGTTGTGATAACAATTTTTAGTGTGTTGAAGGCAGTGAGCTTAAGGTTTCTGTAATCTTGTGAATGCGCTTTAATTGCAGTGGTGGATATTTTGTTCTCTTTTGTATCTATAGGCAGTGAGCCTCCCTGTTGGATAGTGAGTCCTTTGTAGGCAGTGAGCCTTTGTATTTGGACAGTGAGTCCTTTGTAGGCAGTGAGCCTTTGTATTTGGACAGTGAGTCCTTTGTAGGCAGTGAGCCTTTGTATTTGGATAGTGAGTCCTCTTTTGGGTAGTGAGCCCTTGGCAGTCAACCTTTGTATTCCGATTATAATCTTTATATTGTGAGTTAACCCTCACCATGGTTTTTCCCTTATTGGGTTTTCCATGTAAAAATCTGGTGTTCATTGAGTCAATTTACTTTTTGTTATCTGTGTTTCATGCTCATACTTAATAATAGAATAGTGTGGTTGAAGATTTGATAAGTGATAAAGTTTCAAGTTTGAATCTGTGTGACAACTAATTCATCCCCCCTCTCAGTTGTTATGCGCCTGTTTAACACCCTTTTCTCTCCTAAGACTATTTTTCATCTTTTCATTTTGGTGTACCTGACGTTTGAGCATTGTAATTTTATGATTTTGGAGTCCATTTTCACCCTAGATCTAGGATTTGAATTCATTTGCATTGCATTGAATTGGATCCCATTTAGGGTTTCTTAGCTTGCATTAGTTTGCATCTCATTTAGGGTTTTAGGATTGTATTTTTGTATCTCTTAAAATATGAAAAACATAAAAAAATAAGTATTTTTGCAAAGTAATTACATAAAATTGCATCATCATTCATTTGCATTACAAAATTGAATCAAAATTTCACATCAAATTAGGTCTCCTAGTTTGTCATTTATCATTATTTTGTATTTTCATTTAGATTTAATTTACAAAAAAATCAAACTATAACCACCTATCTTAGTCTAGAATCTGAAAGCCATAAGAATCAACTTAGAAATCTGTAAATTTAATTTTCAAAACCTAGATTTAGAACCCATTCACCCATGGGCGAACAAGTCCTTGATTAGGGAATTTTCCTATATTTCTAGGCAATAAAATCTTTGTTTATGTATTCTATTTTTCTATTTTTAGTTTGTTGAACATACAGTTTGCAGAATTTTGTTATTTTAAATTGATCATATTAAGTTTCATTTGATAAATATAGTGCATTGTGCAAATTCAAAATTGCATTCATAATTACATAATTTTTTAGGTTTTTACATAGCATAATAAAAAAATTATCTTGTTTGAAATCTGAAAATTTCCTTTATGTATATTTTTATTGCACTTTACATCCTAGTTTATTTCATTGCATTTCACTTTCTATCCATTTTTGGTGCATACCGAGTTTGTGAAACTTGTATGAGCTTCACAATTTGGTGTTCATGTGATTGTAATCATACTATAGGTTAAATACACTAGATCCTAATGAATTTAAGTATTATTTAACCCCCTAAGCTACAATCCCAATGAGATGTTCAAAAGCTTCAAAAACTAAGAAACCATTAAACTAAACATGAAAGAAACAAAAAAGTTTAAAAGAAACCTAATCTAGAACTCCAAACATTATCCCATTGGGGGAGTGACATCATATAGATATGGAATAATGACCCTTTCCCAATCCCTTGGATAAAATGAGCAATTAACCAAACTCAATTGTTGAAAACTAAGCTAAAATTGATAAAACGATGCTACAGGTGGATGAAAAGGATGAAAAAGATTGATAATGGTGCAAGTATGAATAGAGATAGTATTCAAATGGGCAGCATAATTTTATTTGATGGAAGTGGGTCCATTTCTCTCCAAATGGTGAGGCATTTATAGGAGAGAAAATGAAGAATCAAGGGTCAAGATGAAAAGGATCAATCAATGGTCAAGATGGAATCAAGGGTGAAGGCATGGATCAAGGATTATCAAAGATCATATGGATCAAAGAAACCATCAAGGGCTCACAATGATTCAAACAAACACACTTTGTAACAACTTTGAATGTATGTTACAAAGTTTGTTAGGAAAGAATATTCCATTTTTTGCAGCCAAATAGGAGAATATTCCTTTGGAATACTCCCTATGCAAGTGGATGGGTGAGGAAAATTAGTAATTAAAACTAAGTTTTAATTGTGCAAGTTGAGGAATAATAGGATGCTCATTAAATAATTAGTTTATTTAATGAAAAGAGGGTTCAAATGACATTTAATTAAATAATTTAGGATTATTTAATTAAATGAGAGGACATAAGGTGTTTAAATTAAATAGTTTGATTTATTCAATTAAACATGGTGAGAGGTGAAGGTAAAAGGGGGTGAATTAACCTAATTTAATCAATTATATTAATGGATGAAAATGATGCATTTAATTAAACAACTAGGCATATTTAATTAAACAAGTGAAAAGAAGAATTTTAGGATGAAACAATGTTAGTGACCAGATTTAAGTGTGAAATATCATTCAGGACAATTTTAAGTGTCTACATTTCCCCTCTTTGAAGCAAGGTGCCTATTACATTGGTTCAAAGACTAACACTTTTTAGATTAATGTTGTTGCTCAAATCAAAAATTGAAAAATTCTTGATTTTTTAGATGCCCCACTCTTGCCCCATCAAAAGGAATTAAGCTAGTACCCTTCCCCCTCGAGAGATTGGGAATTTTTTTTAAATTTTTGGTCTTATCTCGTGACAAAGGTTCAAGATCAGTTCAACTCAAAGATGACTAGAATGCTCAAATTCCTGATGTAGATAAATTTTATGATGTATAGACAGTAATCGACCATGGGTCTCCTCATGTATATTTTGATATATCCCACATATTCGACACTTGGATAGAAATGTAAGTAAAGATAGAAGAATAAGAAGAATAAGATGGATGGAAGTAGGAGAATGAGATTGATTAACCATTGATTTTGAGATTGATTCAGAAGTCTAACAACCCTATGAGTCTTTGAGACTTTATTAGATATGGTGATGAGAGATGATTTTCTTGTTCTAGGGATTGGGATACTTGGTCCCTTCATTCCTTATATTTTATATAACACATAGATACGATGCATCAAGGTATCGATAACTAGGATGGTATTGCATCTAGTGTGATGGACTTTGAATCTGCAAATAAATAGGATAATCCTTGCTCACACCTTGACATATAGAAACCTCGTTGGAATGTAGTTTAGAAATTTAGAATATTTCAGACCAAAGCATACGCAATAGTCAACAATCTACTCCAAACAACCTCCCTACACACAACTAAGCAAGTATGCACCAAGATTATTTTACAAGAATATCCCACAAGAACAACAAACAAAAGATAATTATTGATGCCCCATTCCTTTCTCTCTAAATCATTTAGACATCATCGAGAGGTCCTCAAAATGGGTCAACAAGATAAATCATAAGACAAGATCAAAATAAACAACCAATGCTATCAATATCTCTTTCCAAAAGGTGTAATGTGTTTTAAGGATAGATATATAAAGTGATTGCGAATGATAATGCCCATTATAGGAAGGATCCATCCTAGGAAATGTCAGTGGATGACCTGGCAAGTTGATAGGTTGTTTGAAAGGCTATTGATATAAGGTTTTATTGACATGTTTAATAATGATCAAGAGTTTGATTTTTGTGTTGCATTTAAAGGTTCTAATTTTGTTGATCGTTGTACTTATTTTTCATTTGTTTTGCCAAAGGGTGAGTGTGATGATCGATTTATTATGGATGGAAGTTTATTGTGGGTGCAAGTTAAATGGGATGCATGGTTTTGGATTTTTTGGAATATTTCAATGTTTTTGGTGTTTTGAAAATGTTTTGAGGTTGTTTTTTATCTTTTTGAATGTTTATGTGAATGTTTTGGGTTTTCAATTATTTGAGGTTGTTTTGAGTTTTCCAAATGTTTTGATTTTTCTGAGTTTTTCAATATTTTTGTTTTTTCTGAGTTTTGACCAATACCTAAGAGGGATTGACCTACGACCTCGAGGGCTTATCAAAAATTAGCCTTGCCTATGTTATACACATATAGACCATGTAGTTCAACTGACTTTGACCAGTTTATTGATGAGACATGAACACTCGATGGATTGTTAGTTTATTATGACAGACTCCTAACCTAAAGTGTCTTGAGGACACATCAGTGATGGTCTTACCTATGTTCAAGCTCAAAGACAATGTAGTTCAACAAGGTTATGTTTTTGATGTTTTGATGTTTTGACCTGTTTTGGGGATTTTTATGTGTTTTGGATTTTGACTTTACAAATTTTTGAATGTTTTTGTATTTTAGTTGTACAAGATTTTGATTTTTCTCGCTCCCCTAAAGGATTGTATTCACGTTTGGTGATTGTGTTGTTATCTTCTGAAGTTTGTGTTTGTTGTGTTTGATATTTTTGTGATTGATTGTGTTATTGTAGGGATAGATCATGTTGTTGATGTTGTCTTCCTTGATATACAATATCTTGATGTTGGTGTGTTGGTTGGTGTTGTTGATATAAATCAATGTTTTGATGATTTTGATGAAGAGTGTATTGATTTGGAGGTGGAGATGTTTTTCAAGTGAAGTGTATCAACTATTTTGGTAAATGAATTTAGGGTAATCTAATGTTGTAGATATTGATCTTGATATTGATTTTGAAACCCTTGATGTAGTTTATTTTGGTATGGATTTTGAGGAGGTGGTTGATGTTGTGGGTATTGAATGATGTTTGGAGGTGTGAATGTATATATCTCATAGTTCAACAAGTGTAAATTTGACATGTTCATATTTATATGTTTACATTTGGTAAGTTTATGTTTGACATGTATTGACTTCTAGTGAGCTAACATTGTTTTGATGAAGCCATGTGCTTTGATCATTTGGTTGATAGATTGGTAGGTTTTGATATTGATTTAAATCTATCATATGACAAGTTGTTCCAAAGTTTTGATTTGGCATACCCACATTCATTGTGTTATTTTAGTTTGTAGGATATGATGACCCCATGTATGGATTGTAGGGTGGAATTGTGAAACTTCTAGGATTAAGCTCATTCATTCCAAGGCTTTTTTGGTTTTTGTCACTAATGGTAGATAAATTTTGGTTTTGCTCCATGTCTCTCTTGTGTTTTGATCTTGTTGTAAAAGTGAACCTCTAGGTGTTTTGGATCAATAATGTGAGTAGATGATGAAAAGGGGTGAGTGAAATGTTGGATGAACTTTCTAAACTTTTGGACAACACTTTTGACAAAAAGGTTTTTTTTTTTATGTCTTGGATAAATGTGTTGATGAACTTGTGAATCTAAAGGTAGACTTGTGACCTTTAAGACAGACTAGTTCAAAAGGGTGATGACTAACTCAACCAAGTGTATGGAAAAGGATTCATTTCACACACAACATAGCTAAGTTAGTGGATTGGTTTGATAATTTCCTAATTCTAAAGAGTGTTGATGTGTCCAAAAGTTTCTAAAGTTTGTTTGTGGTGGAATGTAAAATGTGTGAAGGTGGATGAAATGTTTGACCCAAAATATGTTAACCTAAAAGGGACGTTTGTTTTACAAGATGAGGATGGTGAGAAACATGCTATACCTATTAAGTGATAAAACCTTAAGAACTCAATGATTTTTATAATAGAACTTGGACTCAATATTTTGCAATACTTTCCTTGTTTCACTTTGTTTGTTTTGGGGAGTCCATGTGTCTCAACCATAAGACCAATGTGTGGTGTGTTCATTTGGTTTTAATCTTTGATTAAGTGAGATTGTTTCATTACCACATCAAGAAAGTCTTAATTAATTTCAAACTAAAAATGTCTATGTCTAAGCACCCTTCATTCCACAAAGTCCATTATGTGAAAAACAAGAAGCTAAGGCCATAGTTCCCTATGTTAACTTTGGAAAGTGCGGATTTAGATATAAGTCCAAATATTTAGAAGCCTCTAAAGATAAAATCCTTAGGGACAAGCAACAATATTATGACTTTTCAATGGTATCCAAAATTAATCCAAAGGGTTTGAAATTTGATGAATCATGTTGATGTGTGTTTAAGATTTTTTGAAACCAAGCAATGTGTCAAACTAACTCACAAGCAATATAACATCCATAGCTCAAGTGGGTACCTATATTCTTGGTGGGCTTACTTCATGCCCCAAAGGGATGATTTTACATGTAACTTGTGGAGGAGTCAAAAGAAAAAGAGTCCATTGTCTTTAAGCCTTTTTATGCCTTAAACCACAAATTGGACTTGGTGAGTAAATTCTTGGAAGTAAATTCCAATGAACCACTTTAAAGAATGCTTCAAAATTGGACTTGGTTGGCTACTAAAACAAGGTTTTTAATGACAACAAATTGTGAACAATGAACCAACAAGAACCCGCTTGGCTACTTAAGGCTCTTTAACCGTTCTCATTCCACTTAAGGCATGGGATTAGGTGTAGTATGTTGTCAACATGTATTGAAGCTACTTTCTCATGATTTCACAACCTTTAATATAGCCCACTGGTAAATGTTCTTGCAAGAACTTTCTATGAGTTCTCCATTGTGAGATGTATCTCATAGCAAGCCCTCTTTTAAGGGTGACTCAAAGCAAGAAATTACACTTGAGTGGTTCCCTTCACCCAAGATCACATGAAGTCCAAGGGGAGTGGATACACACTACAAGTGTTTACAAGCAAACCAAGCACATCAAACACTCATTCATTTTAACCAAATATAGTAAAATGACTTCATTTTAAGCACCAATGGAAGTGTTTTTTTTTTGTCCAATTTTAACCACTATTGCAAAATGAGGTTGTATGGGTTCAATTTTAAACAACTTTGCAAAGATTTAAAGTAATTATGAATTTTAAGCCTGATTGAAAGCTAGCAGTCATAAGATTGTAAGTTGTTAGTAGAGACCTCCTAGCACCAAAATGTGATTGTAATCATAGTATAGGTTAAATACACCAAATCCTAATGAATTTAAGCACTATTTCACCCCCTAAGCTACAATCCCAATGAAATGTTGAAAAACTTCAAAAACTAAGAAACCATTAAACTAAACATGAAAGAAACATGAAATCTTAAAAGAAACCTATTCTAGAACTCTAGACCTTATCCCATTAGGGGAGTGGTGACGTATTGATATGGAATAACGAACCTTTCACAATCCCTTGGATAAAATGAGAAATTAACCAAATTTCATTGTTGAAAACTAAGCTAAAATTGATAAAATGATGCCATGTGTGAATGGAAAAGATAAAAAATCTTGATAATGGTGCAAGTATGAATAGAGATAGTATTCAAATGGGAAACATATTTTTTCTTTGATGGAAGTGGATTCATTTCTCTCTAAATGGTGAGGCATTTATAGGAGAGAAAATGAAGAATCAAGGGTCAAGATGAAAAGGATCAATCAATGGTCAAGATGGAATCAAGGGTGAAGGCATGGATCAAGGATTATCATCAATGGATGAGAATCAAAGATCACATGGATTAAAGAAACCATCAAGGGCTCATAATGATTCAAACAAACACACTTTGTAACAACTTTGAAAGTTTGTTACAAAGTTTTTTAGGAATGAATATTCTATTTTTTCCAGCCAAATAGGAGAATATTCTTTTGCAATATTCCCTATGCAAGTGAATGGGTGAGGAGAATTAGTAATTAGTAATTAAAACTAAGTTTTAATTATGCAAGTTGAGGAATAATAGGATGAGCTCATTAAATAATTAGTTTATTTAATAAAAAAGGGGTTCAAATGACATTTAATTAAATAATTTAGGATTATTTAATTAAATGAGAGGACATAAGGTGTTTAAATTAAATATTTTTATTTATTCAATTAAATAGGGTGAGAGGTGAAGGTGAAAGGGGGTGAATTAACCTAATTAAATCAGTTAGATTAATAGATGAAAATGATGCATTTAATTAAACAACTAGGCTTATTTAATTAAATAGGCAAAAAGAAGATGAATTTTATGATGAAATGATGTTAGTGACTAGATTTAAGTGTGAAATATCATTTAGTACAATTTTAAGTGTCTACAGTCCTATTTCCAATATTGTCGTGAGATGTAGTTTGAGACTCATGTCATCCCGTGATACACCAATCACTGTGGATCTTGTGTTTTTTAACTTTCACTCATAGTGTTAACACTAGTCAAACCTCTATAGATCATACCCTTAACAATTCATTTCCAATGATTTCCCTACCCATAGATCATGTGCATGATGTTGAAACAATGGTTTATAACGTCCGACAAGATAACATAAGAAGGATATATGAAAAAATAGAAAAATTGCAAAAATTTGTGACTTCTAAGAACATTGATAATAGTGCCATCCCTGCTTTAGATAATGTGAGGAAAATTCTTGAAAATTAACATGGAATAGAAATTTTTGTAGCCTCACTTACATCATTAAAAATCATTTTCAAATTGGCGATGTTAATGATCAAGGTAATAAGTTTGTAGACCCTCCTAATAAAAATTTGCAAATCTTTACCAATCCTATGCCAAGTCATATTATTTCATTTTTCAAAGCTAGTGAAATGGAGAATGATGTGATGAATGTTGACACATATGATGATAACATGAATGATAATGAAGATAATTCTTTAGAATCTATGGTTGGATTTATTGAAGCTAAAACTTGTAAGGGCCTAACTTAGATGCCACTTGAAATTGATTTCTCACAACAAGATATACTTAAACATGCACCTAATGGTCCTCTTTACATAACTGGAAGAATCAATGAAAAGCCTACTAATGGGATATTAATTGACTCTGTCTATGTAGAGAACGTGATCACTAAGGAATTCTTATTTGTGCATGAGCTTTATCAATTTACATATGAAAAACCGAAAGCATGGATCAAAACGCTTAATGGTTTTTCTTTCCCTACAATAGGTTCGATAAATATTCCTTTAAAATTTGGATTGAAATAGTTAAATGTCTCATTCACCATCATCCTAATGTCAGATCAATTTAGTGTGAATTTAGGCTATCCATGGCTTCACTCCATGAATGTCGTCTCATCGGTTGTGCATAAATGTTTAAATTTTCCATTTGGAAATGAAATCTTTATTGTGCATCATAGTGGCTTTAATCATGTGTCTTCCCATGGGAACTTCTCATTGGATTTCTTTTGGCCTAAGCCTATAGAACCCATTAGACCTCATGAGGACTTCTTTTTCAAATCCTATCAAAATTTTAAGGAAAAACACATAGCAAAATTATCCCTTACCAATATGCCTCAACCCATGATTGAACCAAAAGCTCTTCCAAGTAACCAAGACCAGCCTATGACAAATCCTTCATCCATTTCATATAAGAGACAATGAGATAGTCAAATACATCCCATTGTGCCTCCTAAAGTTAAACAAGTTTACAAAGCTAAAGAGAAAGTGGTTGAACAACCTCCCATTGTTGATTTTGTTCCTCCCTTAAGGGAAGAAAATAAACTTATGATTGACAGAACCGCTCCTACAAAATCACAACTTTAAAATCAAATGAAAAGAATCTAAAATGCTAGAGAGTGTAGATGTAGACGTCATGCTATTTCTCATTTGTTACAAGAAAAAGAAGAAAAGAACAACATAGAAAATAAAAATACTAACTTGTCTCAAGCAAGGCATGATGCCTCTCCACCTTTGCTGCAACATAAACAACAATAGTTCTCTATGGATATTGTTATTATACCTCCTATTGTGATTAACTTGGATGATAATGAAATTGCAAATATTGATGAACAAGTACATAATGAGTTGAATTCATTTTTTTTGTATTCTATGAGCTTAAATGATGATCCTCATAATAGGAGTGTTGAACTTGGTGCTTGTCCTAGTTTGGCACTTGACATTGTCCCTTTGGCTAGTTATCCGACTTTTGTATATATTGAACAAGATTGGGATGTAGATTACCTGATATAGGTTGACTCACATGTTCCTTACTAGTTTTTTATTTATTTTATTTTACATGTTCTTTATGTGATTGCATGTGCATAATGTGATCCCCTATACTATTTTGTTTGATGTCTCTCTTCATGTGCATTCCTCTATTTATATCTACATTCTTCTATATGTCATAAACCATTTACCAAGTTGCTTTTGTCTTGTGTGTTCCTTTTGGGGATGACACAATGCATTGAGACATTTAGGTCCCTTCCATGTTGACCCAACAACTTTTTCTTTCTTTTCACTCTCTATGATTCATTCTTCTTGTTCTATGAGTATTTGGGGAATGACAACTTTTCCAAGCTCTATAACAACATTGTAGTAAAGACATATTGACCTTGAATTCATGCATCCCTTATGTGCTTTGGGATTTTATTTTGGGGAAACCCCTTCCTCCTTATTTTTCATGATGTAGCTTCATTTGGAAACATATGAATTGGCATAGGGCTTTTTGAATAAGCTTTCAAGTCTTCTATTGTTAGCATTGATTATTTTCTACTTAAAAGTAAATTTCTCACAAGAATGGTGTTAGCAATTTCTTTAAAGTAGGGGCATACATTGGTATCATTATTTTTGAAAATTTTGACATTCCTTATGTTTCATTGTGTGATTTTATTTTGTGTGATGCATCTTTTTCTTGGTCATGTCATTGGGTTTGATGTCCTCTAGGAGCATGATATTTATTGGCATACAACTTTCCTCTCAGTGGTGATGCTACGTGTTGCATTCCCTATGTTGCGAATATTTTATCCTTGATTTATCCTCTCTTGGAGATATTAGGCATGATGCTCCCTAAGAATCTAGACCTTACATGAACTAAGAAAAATATATTTGAACATGTTTATTTGTATTTTTTGTTCATAAGTGTTTAGCATAATGCAACTTGCTAACCTTGAACCATTTTCAAGTCCACCAAGCATAACACACTTTGCTTTCTAGTGGAGCCTTGCTTTGTTAGTTCATAGATGCTTAGCATAACACAACTTGTTAGGCATTATGAAGCTTGAAGTTTTTGTTTTGCTTTGTGGTGCCTTATTGAAGTTATCAGAGGGATAGATTTGATATGGTATGGTAGCCTAATAAAATTCTATCATTTTCCACCCTTGGGGGTTCACCTAGTGGACAACTAGAGTTCCATTAGCCCATGTGAGCATGCATGTTGTTTGCATAGTGGACATTATGTTCTACTTGTGAACGTTTTTAGAAAAACAACTGAGGTGTGTTCCACATCATGTTGGATAGTTGAGGCTTGATCCACCCTTTTTTGTTTTTACCTTTTCTTTAAGTCTTTGATGTTGTACATGATTGAGTAATATTGTTGTTACTAGATACATATGTTTTGAATGTCTAGTTTATTGTGTGTTTTATGCAAGGTCATCCTCTCTTTAAAGTGAGGGCTAAATGTAGTGTAGAATAATGTATCCCTTTACATTTTCACACTTGTTTGGGCTCTCTTAGTTAATTTGGACCTAATTGTGCCTTATTTTAGTGTTGTAAAATGTATTTATTTACACTTTCACACTTATTTAGGGCTCCTTTAATTAATTGAGCTTAATATTGCCTTAATTTTCCCTTTAACTCATTTACCAAACCTATTTTATTACATTTTTTGAAGAGGAAACCTGGCATTTATTAATTTCTAAATATAACACTTCTCATTGAGCAAAGTTGCATGTCCTAGGTTTAGCTACCTGGGATCCATTCACCCATGGGAGAATGGGTCCTCATTTGACCTTACGACCTAAATTTAAATTATGTTTTTGGTGGGATTTTAACATCTCGAAGTGTATATTTAGATGTCACCTTGTGATATTTGAATTTCAGGAAATTGAGGATACATACCAATAAACATAAGGTTATTTACTATGTTTGATCTAAGCAATCTAAGAATTTTTATGTGACTTCAAGAGAAATTCAAGAGAAATTCAAGGAATTCAAGAGAATATTTATCAGAGTTTTATTACAACAATCAAGATCCAATTTTCATGTCAAAGTCTTCTTGCATCATGCATGTTATTGGAGCTAATATGGTGATGTAGGTTTCATGATCCATTCAAGAATTCAAAGCCATTACTTCAAGCAATATCCAAGGTTTAAGATCCACATCCATTGAAGCCATTTCACGCAAGTTGCAAATCCATATTCCAAGGTTTATTCAAGGGTTTGTTGAGTGATAATATAGATTTGTTCATTCTTCATTCCCTCTTTCATGGTTTCATTTCATTTCAAGGTTTAATTACCAAAACGGGGTTTCACCAAGGCAAATCCCCATTCACCAAAAACAAAAAAAAATTCCCTATTGATTTGTGTTTACAGATTTAGGTGGAAGAAATCTTGAAGATCCTTTAAAGAGAAAAATCAAAGAAGTTGTCAAAGCTACAAAAAATTGTCAAAGTTGTCATCTTCTCACGAAAAATCACATAAGTTATTTCCAACTTTTCAAACCTGAAACTTGCAAAAATTGTAAGACTCCTAGGATAGTATGAGCTTAATCTTGTTCCAAGTGTTAGATTGCAATTTGGTTGTGAATTTATCTTTTTAGTTTTTCTTCCCAAAGTGCTATTTGACCTTGACCCCTGTTCTTCATTCATAAGGAAATCCGACGATTCACACCTGAATTTGATTCACCTAAGGGTTTTTAGTCAATTTAAGGTGGGGATATCATTTCCTAATGAAATAGAGGAAGATAGGTTTCTACATTATCAAATTGGTGAACCCTACTTTTCTCTCCCAAAGCTATTTTTCTTCTTTTCACATCTAATTAATCTATGTAAAGTGATATGTATATTGTTTGGAACACCACATATAAACATCCCAATCCCTTCAACACATGTTTCCTAGCCCCTAATACCTACTTATATCACATTAATTAAATTATCTAGTTTGTCCCAACTACTAAAGTGATAATTTGGGAAAATTTTTGGTTATTTAAAAAATCCCCAATATATATGTAGGAGATAAGGTATGTATTTATAGGTGAATCCCTCAAGCTATGAACCCAAATTATAAAGAAGTTTTGAGAATTTTCTAAGTGGTCCAATGACTTGAATTTGGTGGCCTCATTTTATGTATTTGAAAAAAGTTCTTGTAAATTCTACATTATCAATTTCAAGCTATGTGTTTAATTCCCATATTTATGAAAAAAATGATACAATATAGCTTCATAAGAAAGTAGGTTATGTTGTTTCACCCTTGGCCATTAATCATGTGTTAATGAACTTGATCCATTTGACTCGAGGTATTAGTTATTTAATTCACCCAATGGTGGAAATGAAAGTTGAATCAGACCCTTTAAATGAATACATGGATTGGTTCATTATGAACAAATTGATTACATATAAGTTTATGGATGATTCATATAGTCCACACCACAAGAAGTGGGTAGAGTTTTTCCAATGGTGGGCCTACTAGGACTACTCAAGAAAGACTAGATTACACATTAAAATATTTTCTAATGTTGATTAATGTCAATATGTTTATTTATTATTCAACTAAAAAAATTGGAAAGTGATTATTTCCTTCATATTTTCTCTCCTTATTTTACCCCTAACCATAAATCATTTGTTGGAATATTTAAAAAAATATTATAATTATCTTTTAATAAATTAAAATGGTAACTCAAGATGAATGCAATGTGGCATTTGATATTGTGGGCCAATTCCTATTTGTTAAAAGTCAAATAAGAATATTTTATAAGGGTCCATATTTGTGATAACAAATTAAAAAAATTGCATAGCATTCAATGGTAAGCATGATATGATTGACATTATATTAATCTTGACACCTAAAATAAAATGTTAAAATGATCACAACTTAGCATAAGGATTTTGGTATTAGGATAAATGTGGAACTTTATCATTAGTATCATTATGTTTCTTCAACATAAAGTGTGCAATTTAGCATTCAATCCATAACCCATGACCATTGATAAAGAGGAAAAGGAAATGTAAGGCATTGATTAGATCAAGTTTGAAGGATTTGTTCCACTTTATTTAGTTCTTGATTCCCAATAAAATAACATTAGAAACAAGATTTTTTCTAGAGGAATGATCCAAATACAAGATCGATAAGTACATAAGGAGCCTGATAGCTCCTTAAAAATATAATTGAGAAAGGAAATAGCCTTAATAATCTAGTTTCTAGAGAAAATAGTGAGGATAGCTAGGGGGTTTAGACTAACACATGATGGTATTCTATAGAATTTGATTTGATTTATTGATTGTATTAACAATCAAGAATGAGGTAGATGTGGAGTTAATTAAGATAAAATATATGGCCACATAATTGGTTGAAATTTAGGTAGGATTTGAGTCCTTAGGATATGATTAATACTTTAGGAATTTATGTGGTACCAAGTTAATGAGATCAAGCTATTGTAGATACAATGCACACATGTAGATAATATTTTATTTCCCATTTTATGGTAAGTTAAATATAGTATAATGTATTACAATGTAGAAGAGAATTGACATTTAAATTTAGGTCCTCAACCATTAAACTTATCCTCTAAATTTAGATTGGGTTTTGACCTATAATGAATTGAATGCCTTGTTGCAAAAAGTGTAAAGTGGAACTTCTTTATAAAAGGTTGTTGCAAAAAAATTAACAAAAAATGGTGTACTTTTGGATAATATCTTGTCATGTATAAGATAATTTAAATTTAAATTTTTTGAATACCCAAGATATTGAGAGGGGGAGTTGAATCGGTATCTTATTAAACTTATTGAAAAAATACCATCCAATCACTCCAATGCATATAATAGTAAAGATAAGCAAGAGTATTAACAAAACATGAAAGCACACAACACATGAACACCAGGATTTTTACATGGAAAACCCAAAATGGGAAAAACCACGTGAGGGTTAGCTCACATTATAATATAACTGGTTATAAGATATTACAAAAGGGTAGCTCACTGCCAAGACTCATTGTCCAAAATGGGAGGCTCACTGCCTATAGAAATACAATGAAAAAAATGGCTTATAGCTAGAAGATGAATTGATAAGTAAACCTAACAAGTGTTGATTCAATTCCTTTGTTGCTCAATAAACTAACTTAACACACTTCATCATTTTCGCATACTTTGCTTCACACTCGCACCATGCTTCTCTCTCAATTCACCAACAATCTCAAAACTATCCAACATATATATCTGATACATTCACAAGCATCAATTAGGTCATCCTAATTTGATGCAACCCTTATTCACCAAAAACCAACTATCAGATTCAAGCTTGCACAAAAATTTCCAAAAAATTTCAAGTGTGTAGCACACTATAACATGTCGAGATGGACCTAAGATAGGTCATTCATATATGTGCATAGGAAAATTAATTCATCACAACATCAAATGTACATTAGGTCAGCTAGAGATAGACCTAATAGCAAAAAGAAAAAATAGAGTAATGCCAACTCATCATACAAGCACCTGTGCACATGGGATTCTTAGCATACAACCTTCCAACATCCAAAAACCATTTCCCAAAATTGCAAGCAAGGATAGGGGAGAGGGGCCTATAGTGGAGCACCCTAACTTCACATTTCTCAAAATCCCACGTGGAAATTTCAAATCACTCCTAATTTTGTACAATAGTTTATCTGGCAACTCATGTGCTTCTATATTTCATTTTAGGGCCACATCATCAAATATAATGCCACATCAACATGCATTTTGTTGAGGTATCCAAAAAGGACAAAAAAAAAGTGAGACCGATAGTGGTGCACTAAGTCATGTTTTATTGGTTCGTTGATGTGGCATCACATGATTTGTCACTTTGCATACTTTATGGATAAAAAGTGTTTTGCAATTGGATATTAAAGTGCTCCACTATGGGGCCCACTGAGGACTACTTCTATCCCCACTATTAGACCCTGCTCCATTATAGGCCCCTCTCCCCTAATCAACAACGAAGAATTGCAGACCAAAATATCAGAGGATAGTAACTACATACTAGTTCAGATACCAATTTAGAATACCGGAACAAGTTGGAACTTGAACTTGCAGTTGCAACTCATATATCATAGTGACATCAATGACAACACAAAATCTAAAAAATGAGATGTTCTTCTTCATTCTACCAAAAATATCCCCCTATTTCATTGATGGAAACATGTGTCAATAAAAAACCTCCTACGTACAACACTTCAACATTCTCTCCCCCTATCACTCTTCTCTCTCCCCCTATCACTTTTCTCTCTCCCCTTATCACTTTTCTCTCCCCCTTTAACATCAAGGAAAAAAGGTGGTCCAAAAAGAAATATGAAACCTGAAAAAAATTAACCAAAGGATGGTGAGCCTTGAAGCTCCTTAAGAATACCTTTCCAAACTGCCTTTCCATTCTCCCAACTCTTCTTAGCAGTAATCAACATTTTGTTCAAAGATTCCAATTCCACCAGATTTTCCTCTATATCATCTAGAGTATCTGGAGTCAGATTTATCTTCTCTAGTTTCTTCGTACTTTCTAAAGAATTGGCAACCGAAGTGTACTCCATTCTTACAAGGTCGCCTAGCTAACCAAATATTCTAATGATATCCTCCTGCTTCTGAAGAATAAATATTTTTTCTCTATGATCAAAGACGACATTCCAAGTAGACTGTCTTTGTCCTTAGATGCATTGTAGGTACGAAAGACAACTGACAACTGAGACTCAATGGAGTCCATAAGATCCTTAATATTTTGAGTGGCATCTGACCACTTTAAGCAATAAGCAAAGACAACATTTGCTTCATACAAGCACAAGTCTGCACAATTTCCAAATTCTTTCCAACATTTGTGTGTGCTAGAGCACACTTGTCATGAAGTTCCAACAACCTTTTCCCTACCAACTTCTCCTTAGCCTATCACTTTGTCTTCTCACCAAGTCCAGAGGCATACTCCTAGAAGGAGTTCAATAATAGCTTCAAGTTCTCTACCAGAGTGAGAGATGTATCCATTGAAGTATTAGGTGTGGCCTCCTACAAATATTTAAGAGCATCATCAATCAACTATGTCCCTTTTTGGTGTGTGTCTAGAATTTCCTTCTTTTGGATGCATGCAATGCATCTCCTAACACCAGCCTATGAATAGGAATTTTATTTAAGTCCACACATCCTTGAATGATAGGGAGTTGTAGAAGCATATCTTCTTCAGGGTTTCCAAATCATTCAAGGTCAATGAAGACCTGATTTTCTCAAAAGCATCATTTCTAATTGTCTCATCTAATTCAATAGCCTTTGATCTCTGCTTCATCAAGGCTTCCCACATTTTCTCAGACACATTATTCTTTACATAATCCAACTTAACTTCCAAAGTGATAACATACTGAATAATAGCTAAAATTAAGGTTTTTCTGTCCTCTCTACCTACTTGATCATAATATTTTGTTGTAGGCTTCAACATATCTTCAAAATGTATCAAGGTATTAACCAAAGCCTCTAATTTGAAAGGGGAATTAGGTCTTACCGGAGAGTCCTTTTATTTTTCCTGGTCTGGCGAGGCTTCTTCTAACACTTTTTCTTTTTTCGATTTTAATTTTGTGTGCACATGAACACCAAATTAATGTTCTTCATCTTCTTTAGAGGATGATGAAATATGAAGTGTTGCTACCATCACTAGCTTCTTGAGAAGCACCTTCACCAGAGGATAAGCTTCCTCTTCTCTTCCTTACTAACTTTACTGTAAGGTCCTCTTCCTCTTCCTCTTGATCTTTAGTAATGCTAAGATTCTTCTCCCTTGTAGCCTTTTCTTTCTTCCCTCTCTTGCCAAGTACCACTGGAGGGGTCTATTTTCTCTTCCTAGATCTAGTATTAGGTTCAGAAGGGTCTAGGACTTTGCCTTTATTAGGAACATTGGGTTCTACCATCATTGCAGGAGCCGCAGATGGCATTGAAGGAGTATTCTTGCTGGATCTCCTTGGTCTTGATGATTCTCCAGCTACCTTCTCTCCCATAGCTCTTCCTTATACAATCTACTCATCAATGAACCCTGCCTCTCTAAGCTTCTTATCCACATTCTTTCTTATTATAGGCTTCCTATGCTCCAAGTGTACCTATATAGATTTCTTTGCATAAATCCCAATTCTAGCTTCATTGACATCTTTCAGACTTTTTAACAACACCTAAACATATGCTTTAGCTTCATCCTCTGTAATCTTATACCCCAAAGGTTGAATCCATATAGTCTGGGTTTCAACAGCTTCAACCATGCACTCATCAAAGGAGACATAAAAAATGATATCATTCTTGTACTTGTCAACAACTCTCTTTAGAATCCTCTATCTTTCATTCATATTGCTCATGAACACAGCAAAGAATGTTGTTAGAGCATTTTCTTGAGCCTTCAGATCACCCAAACTATGCATGTAGTCAAAAAATTTATGTGTAACCGGTTTGAATGAATCTCAAAAAACCATATCATCTCTTCCTAGAAGTCTCTTAAGAAAGTAGAACAAAAAACAAACAATCAGGGAGACAAATTTAAATGCATACTTCATTTCCCTAGTCATCCTCAAGTTCTCAAACAACTGTTGTCGGAGAAGTTCACACAGATCATAATTCACACCATTAACTTCCATATCAAAACTAGTATAAATCGATGTAGCAGATATAGAGTTCTCTTTGTTAGTGAAGTATATTTTATGTCCGATAATTATTGCAACATACTTCGCAGTAGGATTTGTGATAAGCTTTGTAGTTAGAGCTCTCCTTTCATATGTGGCTCCTGTGAGTTCCATCACCACTTCATTCTTCATGGCTTTCAACATGGGTACCAATATGGTATCACAAAGTTTGATAACAACCTTAATTACTTCCTTGGTTATTAGATGGGGTCTTTCAGTCCACAAGAATTAATCATGCATTATATTGAGAGCTCATTTTACATACTTGTCATCAACAACATAGCTAAAATTAGGAAAGTAAATCCATCTATCCAATTTCTTCACAAAAAAAATTTGAATATTCAGGTTTTACCAAGAAATCATCTCTAGTAAGCTCATTCTACCAAATGTCTATCAATTTACCATGATTCTATTCCTCATTCTTTACTTGAATGTACATTCATGTATCTTTTGTCGGCATAACCCTGTGAGGAATAGATGAGAAGGTGCCCAGAGGGTCATCTTCGAAAACCTTCATATAATATTTCCTATACGACGGCCTAGGTCTTTCCAACACATTAACAACTATAGGGGTTTCCATTTCTCCACAAATCAAGCTCAAATGATTTTAAAAAAAGCGATTCTCACAAACCCACAATAGCACAGATAAGCAAAATACATTTTCTTCACAAAAGACCAGAACTAGGGTTTGCACAACTCACACTCCAAATTGCTCTCCAATTTCTTCAAATGCAAAAGTGATCAAAATTCCTTAACAATCAAATTTATAAACCAATGATTTTCCCTAATTCGCATTAAATATGAGAGATTTTAAAAAGCTACTAAAAACCCTTCTTCACTGCAAAAAAAACCCTAATTTTCTTTGCAAATGATCATGTCTCCATCTTTTCTTCCAATTTATTTTGCATAACCTCTTCCTTCTCATTATTTACATCATATCCTCGTGCCAAAGATTGATATGCCAAACATTCAGGGGGTTTGAATATTTTTTTGTTAAAGCTCCCCTTAAGACCATGCTAGGTCTAATTCCTAGAGGAATTGTCTACATCGAATGGGGGTAAAGACGCATATGATATTTTAGGCTCTTCTTTCTTTTTCCATATCTTGTTCATTTCTTGCTTAACCTCATTCTTTTCAATTTTCTTCGCAGATTCATTCTTCTTTACCAGAGTAGACTACTTTTCCTTTTTACTTCTACAAACTCTTGAAATATGTCCCAGTTTGTTGCAATTGTAGCAAACAACATTTCTCTGATTTGTTTGACCTCCATTAACCCTTGATCTTCATTTATTTTCTTTATTTCTAAAATTGTTACATGTATAGTAGTAGCCAACAAAAAATTGATTCATTCTTCTTCCATTAGACCAATTCATCATCTAAGTTTTGCATTCACTATCTCTATGTCCAACTTTCTTGCATGCAAAACATTGTCCAGAGAAGGAACTAGAAAACTGATTCATTCTACTTCTGCACTCAATTGTCCTATGACCAAATTTATTACACAAAAAGAAAACACCATTGGAGGATGGGTATCTTTGAGCATTTGGTTGTCTGATAGGCAGTCTCCTAGCAAAGTTCCTTGGATTGCATTTCTGATCCCTTTATCTTGAGTCTTTTGATTATACTTTGAGCTTTCACTTGCTTCATTTCCCAAACCACCTTTGTATTTACTTGGTTTCTTCCTTGCAATCAACTCAACAAGCTTGTCAGAGCTAGATTTGAAATTATTTTCACAGAGATTTTCTTTTTCCAAATCTACTTTCAAGTTCACAACTTCTTGTTCATGTCTAGTGTGTTCATCATTCTTTCTTTGCACCACAATATTCAGACATTCTTCAATAATTTTCATTTCCTCCACTAGCACCTTCAATCTATTAACCTATTCATTAGATTGTTTCAACTTCTCACTTACTTCTCTATGTCTTTCTTTGAACTTCCTCAATTGCTCTTTCAATTTTTGAACACATTCATTTGCCTTATCAAGATTTTATTTCAAATCTATGTTTTCACTTTCAGCCTTGTCAAGATCTTCAAGAGCAGCCCATAGTTATTCTTTATCATCCATTTTTTCAATCTTCAAGATCTTCCTCAAGTTGTTATGATTCTTCGAAGGAACCCAGATCTGATGCCAATTGTTGAATACCCAAGATACTCAGTGGCAGGGGGGTGAATTGGTATCTTCTTAAACTTATTGGGAAAATACCATACAATCACTCCAATGCATATAACAGTAAAGATAAGCAAGAGAATTAATAGAACATGAAAGCACACAACACATGAACATCAATATTTTTACGTGGAAAACCCAAAATGGTAAAAAAAAATAGTGAGAGTTGGATCACAATATAATATAATGGGTT
The DNA here is from genome assembly GCA_007258455.2 of Sequoia sempervirens. Taxonomy (NCBI): domain Eukaryota; kingdom Viridiplantae; phylum Streptophyta; class Pinopsida; order Cupressales; family Cupressaceae; genus Sequoia; species Sequoia sempervirens. The sequence continues at coordinate 71,643 of VDFB02353976.1, forward strand.
ATAAGATATTACAAAAGGGTGGCTCACTACCAGGATTCACTGTCCAAAATGGGAGGCTCACTACCTATAGAAATACAATGACAAAATGGCTTAAAACTAGAAGATGAACTGATAATGTACACCTAACAAGTGTTGATTCAGTTCCTTTGTTGCTCAATAAATTGACTTAACACACTTCATCATTTTCACATACTTCGCTTCACACTCGCACCATGCTTCTCTCTCAATTCACCAACAATCTCAAAATTTTCCAACATATATATCTGATACATTTGTAAGCATCAATTAGTTTGGCCTAATTAGATGCAACCCTTATTCACCAAAAATCAACTATCAGCTTCAAACTTTCACAAAATTTTCTAAAAAAATTCCAAGCATGTAGCACAGTACAACATGTTGGCATAGACATAAGATAGGTCATTCATACATGTGCACAACAAAATTAATTCATTACAACATCAACTATACATTAGGTCAGCTAGAGATAGACCTAATAGCAAAAAGCAACAACAGAGTAATGCCAACTCATCATACAAGTACCTGTGCACACAAGATTCTAAACATATAGCCTTTCAACATCCAAAAACCATTTCCCAAAACCGCAAGCAAGGATAATCAACAACGAAGAATAGCAGACTGAAATACTGGAGGATAGTAACTGCATACCGGTTCAGATACTGGTTCAGAATACTAGAACAAGTTGGAACTTGAACTTGCAGTTGCAACTCATATATCATGGTGACATCAATGACAACACAAAATCTACAAAATGAGATGTTCTTCATTCTTCCAACAAAATTTATCTTCCCAACCATTAAATTTAACCCCTAAAGGTAGATTGGGTTTATTACAAAAAAATTAATGAAAAATGGCATACTTCTAGAAGAATGTAATACTTGACATAGAGATTGAGATAGATGGTAGCTATGTGAAAAATTCAAGGAAAACTTAGTGGATTATAAATATAAGGTTTATCAGTAGAGTGAAGGATGAATCTTTCTCTACTGAAATGAACTATGTCCTTTGGTCTTGTATGTTCTCAAATATGATTATTTTCTTTAAATATTATTTCTAGTGTTTCTCATACTTGTAGAATATAGAGAAGTTTCTTGCATGGAAAAAACCATATTTCATTTGTCTCCATAATTGGCTAATAATTGAAAGGTCAAAAAATATATTTATGTGGATATATTTACTAGTTGTTGAACACCTAGAATACTGAGAGGGGGGGACGAATCAATATTACATTAAACCATTCAACTATAAACCATCCAATTATTAAAGCATATTTGACTACAAATAAGAATGAAGACATTGAAAAGAACATGACATCATAAGACACATCAACACTAGAACTTTATGTGGAAAACCCAAAAATGAGAAAAATTGTAGCGAGGATTAACTCACAATATAATATATTCAGATATAGAACATTACAAGGGCTCACTGCTAGGACACACTATCCTTAAAGGCTCACTACCTGAAAATGATTACAAAATAGAGTATGGTTTAGTACCAAAAGGTTGAACTAAGATGGAATGCACCTTCCTTGTGCTAGAGTTCATTTTCGGTGAAGCATACTATACGAAACACTTCTCTGCAAGTGTATGAATTCGTGTTAAATAGGTGTAGAACAACTAAGAGGGGGGGTGAATTAGTTGTCACAGAGATTCAAACTTAAAACTTTATCACTTATCAAATCTTTAAACACACTATTTTGTTGTTAAGTATGAGCATGAAACACAGATAACAAAAAGTAAATCGACTCAATGAACACTGGATTTTTATGTGGAAACCCAATAAGGGAAAAACTGCAGTGATGGTCAACTCACAATATAAAAATTATAAACTGAATACAAAGGATCACTACCCAGGGCTCACTGCCCAAAAGAGGACTCACTATCCAAATATAAAGGCTCACTGCCTACAAATGACTCACTATCCAAATACAAAGGACTCACTGTCCAATAGGGAGGCTCACTGCTTATAGATACAAAAGAGAAAAAAAGATCCACCACTACAATTAAAGCACATTCACAAGATTACAAAAACCTTCAGCTCACTACCTTCAGCACACTGAAAACTGCTATCACAACTCACTCACACACACTTCTACTTTTAAGATTTGTGGCACACTTTCATCACTTTGCATCACACTGTCATACAACTCTTCACAATTCAACTTTATTTTTACCATTCTTAACCTTAGAAGCATTTACCAAGGTTGGCCACAAAATAACCCATTTCAAAAGTTTAAATTAGGCTGACAACTCAAAATTCCTGTGGTGGAAAGGAATAAGAGTGGACCAATAAAAAAATTTAACCAAGACCAAAAATAATATTCGTGAATCTTCTACACACTTCCTTAATTAAATTTTATTCTCTGAATGAAGTGTAAACACCAGGTTAGCCAAACCTAATGAAAACATAGATAAACATGATGCACATGCTTTCCAATAAGAAGATGACACACGAACACTGCAACATGCTTCATTAAGCATGAGAATACATCTCAAAACCTTCCAAATACATCCACAACAAAAACAATAGGCTTCAATCATTGAATTTATTTCACCGGTCTATCTAGACTATGCATACACACACAAAAATACTGAAACATGACTTCCTGATTACCAAAATCCAAACCTCTTCACCAGAGCATAGGAAATACCTTCACAAGACATATCCCAGATCCACATGATCTAAAAGGAAATAGTGGAGGACTGTGGAGAAAACATATT
>VDFB02353977.1:0-85684 GCA_007258455.2 Sequoia sempervirens
GTGGCCTGGGATAGGTTCGCTAGCTAATTTTGTATCTGGACCAAATTCTATAACAGAACATTCAGAACAGGGTCAAACAATGAAACAGGGCTACACCAGAACCACCATAGCCATTACCCCCCATTCCACCAAGGCTTCCATTGCCAAAGCTAGTGTGGCCCCCAAAGTTACCACTACCAGGATTAGAAGGGATAGCGTTAAAATTGAGAGGGATTTTGTTTACTTTGAAGGTCAAAGGTGCCTCAGGAATGGGGGTGGTATTCATGAAAGGGCTTGATTCGACCATGTACATTGACATTATGGGCATCAAAACTCCTATCTGTCTTCTAGAGGTTTCAGGCCTAGAAACTCAGGTAACACCCAATCTAGGGTTGTATGAAGGGACATATGTTTCCACTATGTTAGTGATGCCTCAAAGAAGCTCTAGGCCCACCAGATCTTTGTCCAACATATATCTCATTTCATTGACAACCTTAGCAACCCTAGCCATATTATTTTCTTTCCCCAAATGATTTGTGAGATCCAAAAACCTCCTATCTAGAGCAATGAGATGCTTTGAAGGAATAGTGAATGCATCATCATTGTTTAGGGGTGGGGTCGTAGGAGAGACAGGAGGGGTAGGAACACGAGTGGCCTCCTTGAGGAAGCTCCCCTTTATCTCTAAAACCATCTCTTGGGAAGAAAAACTAGTAGTGAGACCAATAGTGACCTTCAAGAAATCTATTTCCATATGTTGCATGCTCCTTCTGACAACGAACCCAAAAGTTGTAGATTGGGTCGTAAAGCTCATAAAGCTTTAAAAAATGCAAGTCTCCAACCTTCATGCGGCATGAGAGGAAGAGTCTCAACACGAAAAAACAAATGCTACAATGTTCATGTCGAGTTCACCAAAATGTAGAGGAGGAGGACCAGTTTCTCTAAGACCCTAGGTCACAGGAGGGTCCTAAACAGTAGGTTGCCCTGATCTACCTCAAGCTAGTTAAATGTTTCAGAAAGGTTTATGGTTTAAAGGTTGAAAGGGAAGAGCGACCTGGTTGCTACAATCCTTCTACAAACCTGAGTGTTTCAAGAGGTCATGTGAGAAAATTTTTGGAGTCTAGACTGTAACTCAGACAACTTACTACCAGAGGACTACAATGCAGGACATGGACTCCAACACAGTGCACTAGCATTTCAGTGGTGCGTTGGTGTCCATATGGATAGAAAGTGCAAGATATAATTTGAAACCACAAAAAACTAACTAGCAACCTAACTGGTAAATTTTCATGCAATAAAAAAATTAGAAAAGGATAGAATAACAATACAACAAGAAGAATAATTTAACTAAATCTATCTACGAATTGACAAAGAAGGGTGAGGAAAGCACACCTTCCTACCCATGAGTTGATATCTTCAATAACTTCACTTCACGATGAACTTGCACATAAAAGAATGGGAAAATGTTGGGGTTGTGTTTAGAGGATTGCCTCAGTTAGTCCCCCACTTTAGTGTTTCCACCTCCACAGACAGCCAAATAGCAACAATCATAGAAAGATGATAAAGAAATCTATTGAAATTGAAATACCAAGCAGTACTTAAACAAAAATATGTTATCATATCAATACGATAATGCAAAGTGAGTAGGAAATAGAAAGATCTCACCTTCTCAACCATGTGTTCTCAAGGAAAATGGAGGAAGGAGAGAGCATGCAAGCTTCAAAATCCAACGTTGTTGCAACAATGAAGAAGATGAGCCAACAAAATAATAACTTGCAACTTCAATGGAGGCGATGATGCTTGAAGGAGCTGAAAGTGAGTGTTAGAAGTGTGAAGATAGTGAGAATGATCAAGAGGAATGCATAGAATCCTAGATGAATGAAGGAGATAGCAATTTGAAATTAAAATGGAGCCAAAGGAGCCATTCTTCATTGGTCAAGGGGGAAAAACTATTACGCTTCATCACCAATGGAGAAATGTAACGCCTTTGCAGATTCTAGAGGCAAGAATCCTATCAGGACGAAAATGCACCATGTAGATGTTTGCGCACTCACTAGCGTCTAGAATATAATATCCTCCATCGACAAAAAAACAAGTTGCCAAGTGGATGGGAAAAGGATGGTGGTTGTGGAAATGTATTATCAGATTTAATTCTCTAAGGTAGGAGGTATGTAAATGTGGAATTTTCCTAGGGGTGTAAATTCATGCCATTATAGTAACCAAGATACAATTCTCTCATGTTATCATTAAACTAACAATTTTTAATGATTTAAAGATATATTATTGTTCCTTAGTTATCAATAATGTAATAATTTTTCCTTATTATTGTTCTAAAGTTGATCAATAATGAAGACATTTATCTTTATTATTGTTCTATAATTGATCAATAATGAAGAGATTTGTCTTTATTATTATTCTCTTTCTATATGGTTAGGAATTTGATTAATCTAAAAATATTGTAAGATAGTATAGCTTATACATCAGTATCAGTAATCTCATTCAACTTCATAAAGAAATTAAAATTTGTTCAGCATCAAAAAATGGCTTACAACATGTTCCTTTTGATTAGTTACATTTTTTTAGTATAAATTTATCCTCAATATCTTTCCATTAGTTTTAAGTATCAAATTTTAAAAGGAGTATGGTATTTTAGTCTAAGTGGTCAACATGCAAAGATTAGAAAATTATACAATATAATCCATACGAATTGTATGTACCATATAAATTGATTATTTTATTGTTAAATAGCTACATCAAAACCATTTAGATTATATTTTACATCATTCACTCTTTTTTTCCAAACATCTTGATCTCTTCCCTAATCCATCACTTGAAGAGGGAGCATAGAAAAAGGGACTGGTCTCAGTTGCTTAAGGAGTTAGTTACTTTTGGATTCAAGCTACTATCTCCTTATTTCCCTGCATCAGGGAGTAGAAACCATCCATGATGATGTAAATTATTAAATAATAAAAAAGCCAATTTAAAAAATAAAAAAAGTCACTTTCTGTTGGATTTGTTGTGGGTTGTGCAAAAAAGGGTCTAGGTTCATCATGGTTCTTCTAGATATGTTTGGGACAAACCAAAATGTGATAGTGTGAACCCTAGTTGTACCTTTACCCTCATCGGACCAGGTTCTCTGCAATTATGTAGTTGAACCAAGCAGGGAGTATACAAGGAAATGTTTTGTTCATCTTATCAACTATTCTCCCAATGTCAAATTCTGACCTAATTATGGAGAGGCTTTGTGTATAACAAAAGCTCTCTTGATTTTTGAAGAATTTTTCTCCATGGGTTTGGGTTATGGATTCTTGACTAATTCTAAATTCAACATGGATTAGACGAATTCTATAGTTAGTATGTCATGTTAAATCTCAATCTATATTTACATGTTCTTGATGATAGGCTTTAAAGAAGGAAACAAGACTTGAAAAATTAAAATCTAAGTGACCAAGTTTACTCAACATTTACATCATATTACTAGTTAAAAGTGTTTTATAGCTATCATGAGTTGTATTGCTTTTTAGTAATAGACTTGCTATTATAATTTTATTTAAGTTAGGTGAAATCATATATAATTTATCAAATCTCAATGAGAACATATTTTTATATGTTTAACTCAATTGGGTTTATGATGTAGGGGATTCTACACGTTTAATAAATAGTAGTGTAGATCAAATTTTCAAGTTATAGAAAGTGGAGAATGGAACACAATTATTTTCTTTTAAATTTGATCCCCCAGCTAGATCTATGGACTTCTCAGAAGGAGATAAACTTTCTTTAATCACCACTGATTCGTTCATGGAGTTGAGATCATCCATTGATGTAAAATGGATTGAGAAGGATCTATCAAGGCGTAAGTGAATAAATTTGTTCCTGGTTCTTAAGATTATTGATACATGATATTGAGAATTTTTATTGTAGTTTGTAAATAAAGATGTTGCAGTTTTGCATTCATCGTAACCTAATAATTATTTATAGTTTGAGAATACTTACCAAATAGATGAACTCTGATAAAAAAAATGATGAGATACAACAGATCAAGGATGGTATGTTTGTGCTCCTCTATTATATCCTTGATTTCAAAGCATCCAATGAATTGCCTATATTTTTCGTTTAGTTTGTGCTCCTCTATTATATCTATGTTTTTTAAGCACCCAATGAGTTGCATATATTTTTCCTTTAGTTTGTGCTCCTCTATTATTACCCTTCTTTTTAAGCATCAAATAAATTGTCTATATTTTTTCCTTTAGCTTGTGCTTCTCTATTATTACCTATTCTTGATGATAGGCTTCAAAGAAGGCAACAATACTTGAAAAAATAAAATCTAAGTGACCAGGTTTACTCAACATTTACATCACATTACTAGTTAAAAGTGTTTTATAACTATCATGAGTCGTATTTCTTTTTAGTAATAGTCTTATTATTATAATTTTATTTATGTTAGGTGAAATCATATACAATTTCTCAGAGCTCGGTGAGAACATATTTTTGAATTTTTAACTCAATTGGGTTTATGATGTAGGGGATTCTACACGTTTAACAACTAGTAGTGCAGATCCGACTATCAAGTTATGGAAAGTGGAGAACGGAACATGATTATTTTCTTTCAAATTTGATTCCCCAGCTAGATTTGTGGACTTCTTAGAAGGAGATAAGCTTGCTTTAATCACCATTGATCCATTCATGGAGTTGAGATCAATCATCCATGTAAAGTAGATTGAGAAGGATCTGTCAAGGTGTACATGAATAAATTTGTTCCTGGTTCTTGAGATTGTTGATGCATGATATTGAGAATTTTTGTTGCAGTTTGTAAATAAAGATGTATCCACTATGCATACATGGTAACCTAATAATTATTTATATTCTAAGAATACTTACCAAGTAGATGAACTCTGATGAGAAAAATGATGAGATACAACAAATCAAGGATGGTGTGTTTGTCCTCCTCTATTATATCCTTGTTTTCAAAGCATCCAATGAATTGCCCATCTTTTTCCTTTAGTTTTTGCTCCTCTATTATATCTATTTTTTAAGAATCCAATGAGTTTCCTATATTTTTCCTTTAGTTTGTGCTCCTCTATTATAACCATGGTTTTTAAGCATCCAATAAATTGTCTATATTTTTTCCTTTAGTTTGTGCTCCTCTATTAGATCCCCTTAAAGCATCCATAAATGGCCTATATTTTTTGCTTTACTTTGGTTTCCAAAATTTTGAAAAGTTCCATGTAGCTTAATACTAAATAGTTACAAACATCAATTATATATAGAACTTGTTATGATTTGTGTTGTTATAGGCCCAATTGTTGTCAACTCAGAAGGTTTAACACTGTGTCTGAGTTTGATAAAGATATATTTTAAAAATTTATTGTAGTTGAATCTAAATAATAGATTTTTATTTTCTTTATCTAAAATTTAAGATAAAATTAAAATTAAAGTAATTGAGATCATAAAAAGCATAAATCAAGAAAATTATGAATTTGGAGGGTTTTTACCCTTGATTAAATTCAATATGGTTTTTACTTGCATGCTTCGTATTTTTTTTTGTTTTGCTTCCTCTAATTGTAGTGGGAAAATTATTTTGACAGTACAGTGTGCAGTCATGACATGATTTTATTTTGTCTACACTCTAGGGTTTGTAGCAACTGTGTTTTCTTTCTAGATTGCTAGTGCATGAGTGAACATGTGCTTTTATTTGAAGATTGTTATGATTTGTGTTTATTTGTTGTTGTTGCTCATTGGTAGATTTTTTTATTGTATATTTGGTTGCTATACAAGTCTCCTTGTGAAATACCTTTATTTGTGTCTTCAATCATTGAGAGAAAATTAACAGTCATAAAATACCAGTTTTCAAGGTATGTCATGCTCAAAGAATGGTTGTATATCTCATTTGGGGCTTTGAACTGATAAAATTAGAAAATTTCTTTAAATTTTTAAACTATTAAATTAGAAAATGTCTTTAAACTTAGAAAATACATAGAAGGAATTTTGTCTAATTAGATGGATATGAATATTTTTTGCTTCTTCTATTACCTAGGTAACTTGAACACTCACTCAAAGATGCCTTTTGGACTTCTAATTTGTGATTAATAGAGTGGAAGATAATTTCTTAGAGATTTTCTTGAATTCAGAGGGATACAAAAGAATGACATCGCTAAATTCTACTTCTTGTTATAAATTTTCATACAACTTTGTTGCCTAAGAAAAGTGTGGAATTATTGGTTTCCCATTGACAACTTACTCTGAAACATACATTCAAAACATGTTTTGAGAAATTGGTCTACTCATTGGTTCACTCAAGTGTTGATTTATGACAAGAAAAAGATATATCAATTTACATTAGAAACCAATTAGACCTACCTATACAAATTCAAAAGTTAGAACATCAGGTAGAAATAGTTCATTGAGGTCAATGTTTGTATACTTGTAATTTTTTTATCACATATAATTATAAGACAAAAAATATAGCATTATAATCATGACATAGAAGAAAGTCGTGAATATTGGTAGATTATTATGGAATATTAAGATATAATAGCATATAGAGTTGTCTAATTTTTCACTTCTCCAATAGACTAGAAAAATGTATTGGTAAAACTTGAGTTACTTTGTTCTAAAATTATTTATTTTGCACATGCAAATGCCATCTTAAATAAACAAGAGGACACACTTATGAACAATATTATGCAAAGTCATAAAAAGATGAAGAATATCAATATGATGCATCTATATATGATTTCATGAAAGAAGAGGAATGAATTGATTATGATGTATTTTATCAAATATTTCAAGGTGAACATAGTTTTCATCTACATAAGTATGAGTTTCCAAATTACAACATTGAATATCCAAGGGAACTCCGACAAAAAACCCATAAGTCCAAGCCACCATGTGAAGATAAAGTATCCCATATAGATGCAATGGTAGTGAATCCAAAATAAATATCAATTAGTGATGAGGCAAGTGTCTACATGATGTGACACTAATACTAGATCAAATAAAATGTCTTAAATAATATTCATTCATATCATATATGTGTTTACACCTAAGAAACTACAAATTTTCTCCATGGATTTTTAACTTTTGACTATTCAATTGTTGTACCAAAATCAATCCCTTTAATTTTAAAAAGATATAATATGACAAAACTTAGGTAAGTTTGGTATAAAGCTTTCTTTGTCAAATTATGAACTCTAAAATGTCATTTGCTTTTGCCATCAACTACATAGACTATCTATTTGGTTGTCATTATATAAGGAGCTCTATATCTTATTGCTTAAACACAACTACTTAAATAAATACAAGTCAAAGAACAAAGCCGTTCTACCAGCATTTGACAAGAACTTCACAACATCACGACCTTGTTCTATATTTGTAATAATAGTATATTCATTTTTTTAATATCTTGGGTCTAGTTCACTTAGGTTATTTTTTATGTATTGATTTGTGTATTATTTAGTATATTTTAAGTTTTTATATAGGGCTCATATTTTATATTCCCTACTTGTAATTAAGAGTCAACTAAAGCATGAATTATTTCAAATTGCAATTTAAGGTGGTGTATTTATGGACATGACTTAATTTTTGTTATTATCATGTAATATCAAGATTTAAGAGCATCCATATGAAAGCATCATAAAACATCTTAATTACATTATTAGCTTGTATCATTATCCTAGGCATATTGCATGCTTACTTATTGTCCTTGATATTTGCTTATTGTCATTAATTTGATCCACCCAAAGGCTTGACCAAATGAGAACAAAACCTTGTCTAGGAAGTTCTTAAAAAATGTCTCTTAACACTAATCCACTTTCGATACAATTATAACAAGCTGAGGCAACCAAATTATAACTATTGGAGTTAATAATAGACATGATATTTTTGCAACCCATTTTGTCAAATCCATTAAGGACAAAGGATCAAAGATGATATCCTAGTCAACTTCAATGTTTTTTCCTCATTTACCAAATTCCCTATTAATGAATTCATAAAAATAATTAAGCACGAGACCAATAATGAGACAACCTCCTTAGTCGAATTGTACCTAAGGTCCATATTTTTCACTTTTCAAGGTGTGGTATACGAGTAACTCAATGGGGTTATTATTGGATTTTTCATTATCCCCGATCATGGATAAAATTTTCATGGATAGTTTTAAAGATTTATCCCTCAACTCCTTCCCCCTAATATTAAAATGGTGGAACCACCATGTTAACAATACTATCATATATTGATCACATGGCCTTAAACAATTAGAATATTTTCACTCACTTAAATAATATGTCAACTACATTAAGTTTGCTTAAGAACTCAAAAGTAATAACCAACTTCCCTTCTTGGATATCCTTCTTGTATGGAAAGTGGATAGATCCTTGGAATGTTGTTAAAAAAACCCACCCATTTTGGCCTCTACCTCTACATGTCCCCACATCACCATCCTACCAAAAAAATATGGTGTTTAAAAGACTTTGGATAGTTGTCGAGATTAAAGTGTCTCAACCTTTGAGAGTCCCATGATTATTTAATTAATCAAATAAATCCATTTGTTGCAATGAAATACTAAGTGGCATGGATAAATCACTTTGTGGGGCCTATTGGAATCAAGCAACACTGAGAGGGGGGTGAATCAGTGTTGTGCAATTTTTAGCTTTATTAATCTGGTCAACAAAGTACTGATAACATTCAACCAAAAGAAATATGCATAAACATAAAGTAAGCAACCACAACACCATAACACAAGGATTTTTACGTGGAAACCCTGTTGGGGGAAAAACCACGATGGATGACCAATCCACAATATATAATGAGTATACTCAAAAGGAATGATTACAAAATGGGAATGCACTTGCATTCAGGCACACTACCTAAAGCTCACTGCTCAAAATAAGAAAGGCTCACTACCTTACAAAAGTTTGGAATACTTCCAAATATTTGAACTGAGAAAGTAGCATCTACAAATTCTTGATTACAATTTTGGTTAGGCTCAATAATTAGATTCTGCCTTTAGACTGATTATGCTCTTCACTTTGCTCTGCCTTAGTTTGCTTCACAAAAATCCTTAATGTTTAAGTGAAACTGTGCTTAATCACTTTCTTGATATTCTGATATTTGCAACACACATCAACTCGCATTGAACACACACCAAAATGATATAATCAATCACTTATATATATCTGCTACAAATCGCTTTAGGTCGGCTTTAACAAAACAAGTAATATTCATGAACTGTCGGCTTTAAATCATCAAAACATTTAATGTGAATCCACAAGAGTCAGCTAATGCTATGTTGTGGCCCCAAATTAAGATGCACAACCACAAAAACATTTAAACAATAACTCCTCATATATCTGTGACACATCATATTCACCAGGTTGGCCTCGAAATACTGATGAACAAAAAATTAGTTCATTGGATCTTGTAACTTTCACCCAAGTCGATATGAGGCACCAAGATTTTTCGATAACACATATTATGCATCGAGAAATACTCCCTTGAGATCCACAACACAAAATAGCAACAAAAAATCCACATATGAATTGAAGAACACGAAATTACCAGATGCTCTGTTCTTACTTAACAGATAAACATTGATCTTCTATTTTTCTGCCAGTATGAGAAAAATAAAATGTGTGGATTGACTAATTGACAAGGGTTGCCATCAATGAAAACACCATAAAGCGCGTGCAGTGTCTCTTTCCAACAATCTCCCCCTTTGGCATTGATGGCAAAACTTAGTGAAAAATGACTGTCAGATTAGTACCAACAAAAATAAACTACCAACCAAAACTCCAAAAAGATCTTCAAAACTACAACTCCCCCTTTCTCCCCCTTTGACATCAATGGAAAAGATACGGAATCCGCATACAAAAACTTAACAAAAACTTCAGGTTGCATGAGTACAACAATTTACACAAATTTGAAAATGTCTACAATATTTTTTTTAACAATTGAAAGCTTGAGTCCCAACACTTCTTAAGACTCTCCAGAATAGTTATATGACCACAAAGCAAATAAGATTGCATCTCAACAGTTTCCATGTTTGCAGGGTCACTCACCGCCAAAGCATCTTGTGCTTCCTTCAAACCACTCAACATGGTTTCCATTTTTGGACCAATTAAACCTCTGAGTTCACAAGCTCTTCCCATTTTTTGTCATTTTCATGCTTCAAACTCTTTATTTTTTCAAGTATAGAGATAACTTGACCTTCTTGTGTTCCAACAGAAATAGTTAAAGGATCAAAACCATCAAAAATAGCAACTAACTCTTTCTCACGATCCTTAACCTTCTTCTCATTTTCCTCAGTAAGTTTGGTCAAATACAAGCATGTCTTATAAACTTTTCCACCTTTAGATAGAGCATTATGAACATTCTTCACATAGGTAGCTAACATAGATTTATCTCTAGCTATCATAGCTTTCAAACTACTGAACCTTTTGACATCAAACTCCTTTTGAACTTTGACCAAAGCTGACTTCTCAAGTGACTCAAAATGAGTACTTACTGAATTTATAAGTCTCTTCAGCTCACCGGAGGAGGAACCAGATTGATCCTTGACATTAGTAGGCATGATCCTCTCCAGAATACCAGATGCAAGTTTCAACAATTCACTGTCCTCAATGTGGGATTTCATAATTTCTTTGCTAGCCTTTGCTTGTGCAAACAATGCAAATTTCATTTTTTGAATTGGGGACAAAGTAGGTAAATGAATAGGGGCATCTCCCAACTCAAGATCAAAATCTTCTTTTTTCTCATCCAAAAATCTCTTCACTACCTCTGCAATGTCTCTTGCTTCCACTAGATTTTCCTTGACTTCAGCCTTCTTTTCTTCAACTTCTGCTTCTTCAGTAACTATTTCTTGATTTCCTTTAGGAGCTTCAACCTCTTCATTTGACATCTCCTTTCCGTCAACTAATACCACCTTAGGAGCTTCAGTCTCCATAGGTACTTATGTATTATCCACATCAGGAATTTTGAATATCCTCAGTATCTACATTCACCTCCTCATTTACTAGATCAGTTACAATATCTTCAACATTCACTTCTTCAACATTGATCTTGTTCCTTGACAAGAATGCTTCTAGGATTTTCTTGGTTTCATCAGCAACAACAGTAGTTTCACTGATCATAAGTTTGTTCACCCTTGTTTTTGCTTTTAAATTCCTTCTTGGCTTGGTTCAGGAGTGACTTCATCTCCTCAATAGACATTTCTAGACATGAGTTTGCAAGAATTCTCTTTCTCATATGCTCTTCTTTTGTCCTAGCACTTGCTCTTGTCGACTCCAAAACCCCATACAAACTCTTAGGTAAACCAGACATAATTTCAATAATAAATTTATTGAAAATATTCAAATGTTTTATTGTTGCCTCCTCAAGAATTTTTTTTCCTGATTTATCAAAAATTTCATACCATTTGCAAAGGGTCTTGAGGTTTCCATCCTTGACAACATTCTCAACTTCTTCAACTATCATACCTAATTTATCATTTTTTTCCTTCTTCTTTGCATTTTCTTCTTCACTGGAATATTTTCTCTTGGTTACCTTTGTAGCTTGAGTTCCAATAGCCTTTATTTCTTTCACAAATTCATCTGACTCAGTATCCTCACTTTTTGAGATGACTTCATAGGTTCTTGTGCTCTTCTTCTTCTTCCTCTTACTGGAATCCTTGTATTGAGCTTCTGCAGGGGCTGACTTCTCTGCATGACCGGATAGGGATGTAGAACTCCTTGTTGTTCTAGTTCGGGCTGAGGATGTTGTCAGACTAGTAGATTCAGTTTTAGGTTCTTTCCCTTTTTCAACATCTTCCTGATCTCTCTTCCTTCTGGCTTCTCTTACTACTTCTGCAGATATTCCCATACTTTCTACAAAGACTTCCACTTCCTTCCTTACTCTTATGACTATCTTTGGCTTCTTTAATTTCTCATGGACTTGCATGCTCTTTTCTGCATAAGTTCCAAACCTTTCTTCAGATGAATCCAAAGGTTTACTCAACAGATGTTGCGCATATAGCTCCAAGATTCCTTTCTTGACTTCCTATCCCATTGGCATAATCCAAATGGTTCTGGCATCAACTGCTTCCATTAAGCATTGATCAATATCCACCATAAAAAAAAATTGTGTCCTGGTACTTCTCAACAATAGAAGTAGGAATCCTTTCCCTTGCTTGAATTTCATTCTGAAAGTTCTTGAGATATCCCCAAATTGCAGTTTTCCTAGCTTAATTGTCACCAAAATTGAATAACATGTCTCTAATTTGAACACCAACAGGCTTATCACCTCTTTTCCAGACCACTTTCCCAACTCCTAAAACTTCATTCATGAAATAAAAGAATAAACACAGTAGCAGATTATCGTATTTAAAAGAGTTCTTCTTGTCTTTCTTTATCTTCACAAGATTCTCCATAAGTTGACTTCGAAGCAATTCACACAAGTCATACTCTGCATTCTCCCTAACGATCTGATAAGCTGCATATATGGTAGTACCGGATACAAAATTTTCTTTGTTGGAGTGATATATCTTATAACCAATGACCATCGAGGAAAATTTGACATCCATATCAGCGATGTTATCAATTTCCATTGCTCTTCTGCCAAATGTTGAACCAATTGCATCTGTGACTGTCTAATCCTTTGTCAACTTCAAAATAGGAAAACCACCAGAGGAATTTAGACCTGTAACTACTCTTATAACTTCTTTCATTATCTTGAAAGGTTGATTCAAACACATAAATTCTACATGGACTCGACTCAAGATATACCAGACCCATTCACTTTCATCAAATATGGGTAATTTCACAAACTGCGTAAATTTCTTCTCCTCTAGGATTTTGAATTCGGGCTTGACATGGAGATCTTCTCCAACAATGTGTTTGGAATATAGATTCAACAACTGTGAGCTTCCTATCTCCTCAATATTAGCATGAACATATTCCCTAATATCTTCAATGTGTAAAACTTTGTACGACACAAACGAAAAATGCACCTAAGGGCTCGGTATCAACAAACTTGAAGGGGTGCCATTTAAATTTTGGATGGGGTCTATCCTTTACTTCAACCACCAATGGAGTAGCTATTTCAACAAATTCACAGGTTTGCAAGTTTTCCCGATAAATACCTTTTGTCGGAGTAGGGTTTGAGCTTCGAATCACCTTCACACTTGAATTCTCCCAAATTTTGCTAAAGTTCACTCCAGAGCTCAAAAAATTCTTCTTCTCAAAGTGAAAAGTGACAAATGAAAGATAGAAATGACATTTTCATCACTCGCATACCTAAATTTTTGTCGTAATAAATGATTTTTCCCTAACTCATCCGGATACCCTATTTTCATACACTGTGAAAGATAACCCTTCTGCGGACCTTCAATTCTACATAAATACTCTCTCCAATTTTTCAATAGCATCTATGGATCACCAATGCAATCACTGAAGTCATCCACATCTTGGTGTCAGTCATTGGTAGGGGGTTTGAAATATTTTCTTGACAGATCCCCCTAGGCTAAAAGCCTAAAAACTAATTCCCGGAGGAATTACCAAAAGCTGATTCTAGTGCTGCCTCATTTTCTACAACAGAGGGACTCTTCTTTACCCAAGTTTTCTTCATTTCCTTTTACATCCTTCTGCATGTTTCTTCTTTGATTTATCAGACATCCTCTACAAAATCTAGCAATATGACCAATTTTATTACAATTATAGCACACCACATTTCTTTGTCCAGACTAGTTGTTCCACTGATTTTATCTCAGTCTACATTGATTAGCAATATGGCCAAATCTATTGCATGTATAACATCTAACATCTCTATGAAAGTTGTTCACCACATTTTTGCATTCATTTGACTTATGACCATACTTGTTACAGTTAAAGCATTGACCAAAGAATGATGGAACATTTAAATTCATTCTACTTTTGCATTGAGCTGCCATATGACCAAATTTATTGCAAGTAAAACAATAACCATTGAACCTATGAGCATTAGGTTGTATTACCAGATACCTTCCAGTGTTGTTCATCTAATTTTCTTGTCTGAATATCCTTTGTCCAAATCCAGAGCTTTCACCTTCCTCATATCCAAGACCTTGCTTTTCACCATCAATCCTCTAACCTTTAATCAATTCATCAAGCTTAGCTAATCTAACCTTGAAATTCTCCTTATACTCATTTGCAGTAGCAAGTTCATCTCTGAGATCAACAATGTGCTTTTCAAGTTATTCCTCATTATGTTTGGTTTGTTCTAACTCTTGTTCCAACTGAATGAATCCATCAGTAATTTGGTTGCATTCTTCAAATTTATCTTTCATGGATTGAGCAAGCTTTTCTTCATTCTTCTTTCTATCTTCAATCTCCTTAGTCATTCTTATCATAATAGATTCCATCTCATGCTTCAAAACTATATTCTCTCTGGAAAAATTTTCACATTCTTCTGTCTTTTTCTTCAGGGCCTGACTCAATTGTTCATCTCCAATGCGCTTACTATCATCCTGCTTGATTTGATCACAAAGTTCCCTTCTCTTCTCCCTAGACTTATTGATTTTATCTTTCAATGACTCAATGAATCTCTTAGCATTCAGAAGATTTGCTTTCAATTCCCATACATCAGATTTTGACTGATCAAGATCATCTAGGGCCACCATAAGTTGTTGTTGAAGACTGCTTGAATCCATTGAAACACTTTCCAAGATCTTCCCCAAGCTGTTAAACTTCTTTCGAGGACCAGAGCTCTAATACCAATTGTTGGAATCAAGCAACACTGAGAGGGGGGATGAATCAGTGTTGTGCAATTTTTATCTTTATTAATCTGATCAACAAAGTACTGATAACATTCAACCAAAAGAAATATGCATAAACATAAAGTAAGCAACCACAACACCATAACACAAGGATTTTTATGTGGAAACCCTGTTAGGGGAAAAACCACGAAGGATATCCAATCCACAATATATAATCTAAGTATACTCAAAAGGAATGATTACAAAATGGGAATGCACTTGCATTCAGGCACATTGCCTAGAGCTCACTGCTCAAAATAAGAAAGGCTCACTACCTTACAAAATTTTGGAATACTTCAAAAGATTTGAACTGATAAAGTAGCATCTACAAATGCTTCATTACAATTTCGGTTAGGCTCAATAATTAGATTATGCTCCTTTAGACTGATTTTGTTCTTCGCTCTACTCTACCTTAGTTTGCTTCACAAAAATCCTTAATGTGCAAGTGAAACTACGCTTAATCGCTTTCCTGATCTTCTAATATTCACAACACACATCAACTCACATTGAACACACACCAAAATGATATAATCGATCACTTATATATATCTGCTACAAGAGATTTGATCACTTTAGGTCAGCTTTAAGAAAACAAGCAATAGTCATGAACTGTCAGCTTTATATCATCAAAAAATTTAATGTGGATCCACAAGAGTCTGCTAATGCTATGTTGTGGCCCCAAATTAAGATGCATGACCACAAAAGAATTTAAACAATATCTCCTCATATATCCACGACACATCATATTCACCAGGTCGGCTTCCAAATACTAATGAATAGAAAATTAGTTCACCGAACCTTCTAACTTTCACCCAAGTCGATGCGAGGCACCAAGATTTTTAGATAACACATATTATGCATCGAGAAATAATCCCTTGAGATCCACAACACAAAATAGCAACAAAAAATCTACATATGAATCAAAGGACACAAAGTTACCAGATGCTCTATTCTAACTTAATAGATAAACACTAATCTTCAATCTGTCTTCCGGTATGAGAAAAATGCAATGTGTGGATCGACTAACTGACAAGGGTTGCCATCAATGACAACACCATAAAGCACATGTAGTGTCACTTGCCAATAGGGCTCAGTGGTTAGTTGGCGGAAAGTTGGTTGCAAGTTGGGTTTTCCTACTTGTGTGGGAGAAGAATAATATCGTGCCATGTGTCACTTGGGTGCTCAATTAGAGAAAGGATTTTGTAAAAACCTCTCAAAGATGTGCTATAGCAACATGTGTCCATTGGTGGGACCCAACTACAAGTTGACAACAAGTCCATAGTAAGTTGGCGGTGGGTCAACTTCCTACAAATTTGGCAGATGGCACGAAATTATGCGACTTGTCACTTGGGAGATCATTTGGGAAGAGGTGATAATGAAAAAATCTTAGAGGTCTGTCATAGTGACATGTGGTGTTGCTTTTGAGTTATTACTTGGCAAGACTTTAGAAAGTTGCTAAACAAAAATTGAGTTGTTGGGAGTGACTAAGAGTCAAAGGGAAGTTTAAAATTCGCAAGTGGCAAGATTTTCTCTACTGGGATGTCTAACATGTCAAAGAAACTTAATATTTGCATAAAATATTAATTTGGATGCCTTGCATGTGGTTGCATGTTGTTTTTGTTGGTACATGTTTGACAAGTTGTTGTTTCGGGAATTTAGGACTTGTGCATGTTCTTCATTCCAGTTTGCATGCATGCAAAGGTTGTGGACATGACACATGGTGTTCCTAGGTTCTCATGATAGAGGACTATAAACATGAAAATGTTTATGTATTGTAAGAGAGATAGCTAATCTTAATTTTAGGGTTATGCTATCAGATTTTCTCCAAAATAGCAAGATGTAATCTCCAATTTCAGGTTGTGAGCCTACAAGTGTATTGTGACTTGTCACAGATAGATACATTGGTTCAAGCCTACATGAGTATAGACTCTAAAATTGTATTGTAACTCGTTAGTTTCTGATAATACAATTGATCCATGTTGTTGGAGTGTGGGGTTTCTTACCTAAAATGGTTTTCCCCATGTATATCCATGTTATGTCTCTTTTGTCTATTCTTTTATTCTTTAAATGTTAATTTACATGTTATGTTGTTGAAATGTTTAATGATTTGAAAACTACATTTCTTTCCTCTAAGGGTTAATGTGATGGAAATTAAATTGTATGTGCTTGTATCACAACAAACAAAAAATATTGGAGGTATATACTGGTTCTCAAATGACTTTATGGGATCAACATTTCCCTTCATTTGGTATCAAAGCTAAGATCCATGTTTTTCATGTGCTTGCATATGCATGTATGTGAGTTGCATGTAATTTCATGGGATTACATGTTACTTGCATGGACTTGCATGTTACTTTCATGTGATGATTCATGGTGGTTAAGGTTTTGGAGATTTCTTCTATTGTGATTCCTTGGCTTGGAAATCTTGAAGGAATTGTTTGATGATTAATCCTTGTTTGAGCGGAAGCTCTATAGTTGATCTTATTTTCAAGAGATAGTAAGCAATATGAAGGATAGTGAAAGATGGAGTGTTTGGAGTTGATCATGAGATTTCATGTAAAAATAAATTAATCTAGAGCTCCTGGTTAGACAGTTGAATAACCCTTATACATGGGGTGTGGTTGCACTTCATGGTTGTGTGCAACAGAGTATTCATATTGGGTGTCTAAGATGAACCCCCTAGTGATATGGAGATACTTGTGTTGTTTTTATCATGGTGTGTTGTGCATGTACTAGGTGCTTATTTTAGCTCCTAGTATTGGAAGGCACTATTTAATAATCCTTGAATACATGTAGGCTATGAAGTTGATCATTGGATGATCTGAAAGCTTCTAGAATAGCCTGTCTCTCTCTCAAATGCATTTACATAGTGGTTGTGGAGTTGGCCTACAAATGGGCCTAGAATTCTTGGACCTCTACTTTCCTGATGGATGTTTATACTTGCATGGCTCAGATTCATGTTTCTTGGATCTAAGGGTTTTATAGATTTTTCGTTCAAAATCTAGGGTGATGCATATTCATGAAAATCCATTGTTTTGGATTAATTATTACAGTTTCTCTTTGACCTTTGGGTCTTTTAGATGATAAGTGGATGTGTTTTTGCAAAGCTTACATGATTAAACAAAACTTACGGCTTTGTAGATCTGTGGATAACTATTTTTTGCGTCATGGTTCTTTGGATGATTCTGGATGTAAGATAGTTGCAGCTTTGCATGCATGCTTCATGCATGGTTTGAGGAGATATAAAATATTCTTTGTATGGATATGTTGGTATGTGATTATTCACTTAGCATTTTTATGGTGAATCTTTGGAGGGTTCCTAACTATGGTGCTCATGTTGTGGTTTTTGGAAAATCCGATGTATTGGTGATCTAGTATTTGAGTCATGAAAAGCTACATGATATCTCAATTTGCTATTTACTAGTGTGATGATAGGTTTGCATACAACAATGATTGGATTTACAAGTTATGAAGTCATGTGGGCTAGCCACCCTTTTTATTGTAGTGAGATAACTTGCATGTGGACTCTCTATATCCACAAGGTTATTTTAGTGTGCTTGCAAACTATATTATTTGATCTTGTCTGTGGTCATTTGTGCATTGGTTTCTTGCTTTGGGATGAGAGGATGGATGGTGTTGAGTACTTATATAGTCATTTGTGGGGACATGTAGGATGTTTTATCATGATGTCATGGATATCTTGGATACACTATTTTGTGTGAGTTGTTGTGACAATGATGGTTTATTTCCTTGCTTTGGAGATCTTGGTGCCACTTGATATTATTTTTAGATGGACATGTGGGTGTGTGGACTTGGAGGATCTTCAGATTAGGAGATGGATAAGTCATGATGCTTAGAGAGATCGGTATCATTTTCTAGTGGGAGCTTTAGCAATATTTGACTATGAATTCATTAGTTGGTGATGGATAATCTTCTTTAGTGCCGTAGATGTTATTAGGAGGAGCTCTTAGATCCTGTTGCTACATAAGGGTTATTTCACATTTGCATGGACACTATTTGGAGATGGTCATCTTCATGAGATTGAAGATGAGTGATACCTTAGAGCCATGGAGGATTCTCAGAGTCTTTGGTTGGGGTGCCAATAATACTTTGATAGGTGATGATTCGTTTAGAGTATTTTGTTGGTATGCCATGGTATGCTCTTGATGACACATTAGAGATTTTGGCATATTACATTACTCTTGAGATGATGTTTTATTCACTTGGAGCATGTTATCTCCTTGGAGGAGATGGTTAGATCATGATGTCATGATAAGTTCCTGACTACAATTGGAACTTTGACAACGATCTGGAAAGTTCCATGTTTTGAGTACATTGATTTGTGCTTGAGAGCTTCATGAGAAGTGTAGCATTTGTATTTGAAGCTTAGCATAGTTTGATTGGTTTTCAGTGCTCATGGATGTATGCAGATGAGGGTGACACTGTATGTTGAGATGGGTACTCTTGATGAGATCTCAATAGGAAGTCTGAGGATCTTTTCACCTAGACATGGATGTGGGTTCATGATAGACCTGTGAGGAGATTGCTCTTGGATGAGTCATGATGAATTGGATATCTTGGAGGAGCATTCTCATTCCCCACTCTTGGTCTACTTGGTATTTTTCACTTGAGATGCATAGCCCATTGGTCCTCTCATGTGTCATGCTTATCTTTCATATATAGATCTTGAGCTACAGTCAAATGGTTCTGGAGAATTAATTATGCGAGATGTTTAGCACGGTTATCTCCTTGAGAATATAAGCTGACATTTTGATGTCATTTATGAGGATTTTAGGAAATTTTGTAAGAACTACTACTCAAAAATCCTTTCCTTATTCTATGTTAAACTTCAAATGTTGTAAGAATTGTTGCTCAAAAATCCTTTCATAATTCTACTCTTTTGTCTCCAACAAAATTTGTCTTTGAGTGTTTGTTAAAATGAGCTATTTTAGTAGTATAATCTCTATATAGACACCTACAATTAATGTCTGAGATTGGTAGGTAAAAATTAATGGTGCTCTTAAAAATTGGAATGTGTGAGCTTTCTCGTCTTGCATTTAGTTTTGACACTTTTTGAAATTTTAAACGAGAATGACTATGAGAGATTTTTGGAGAATTAATCAGTTTTGACAACCCTATTGGAGTTTGACATAGGTTTCAAAACCTTTATCATTATCCAAAGGTCTTTGTTAAAATATCCTTTGAAGAGCACAACTTTTATAATATAAATCCCTTCACCCATAATCAGGGTTTTGACAACCTCATTGGGACTCGATGGAGGTTTCAAAACCTTTGTTGAGTTTTGAAATGCTTATTTTAATCTTTAGTTTGATCAAGACATTTGAAATGCCATATTTCAAGTTAAAATTTTACTTTATATGAGTATGAATTTTGGAAGAAAGTGTGTAACTAGACATGAATTAGGTTTTCAAAACCTTGTCAAAGTATGATATTGGTTTCGAAACCTATAAATTTTATAAAACTACAATTATTTGACCAAATGACTTAAGTGCATAAATATTTTCATTTGATGTCAGCTTTTGGCTATGTTGTGAAAATTGTTTTGGACAGGCACTACAAAGCTTTAACATGAAGAGTGGCAAGGTAAAGCAAGGTTGTCAACCAAGTCAAAACCTGATGAAGTTTTGAAAACCAATGTGAAAATTGTTTTGGACAGGCACTACGAAGCTTTAACATGAAGAGTGGCAAGGTAAATAAAGGTTGTGACAACCAAGTCAAAACCTGATGAGGTTCTGAAAACCAAGGTAAAATTCAATACTTTATAACAAGGCTCATTTGCAAAATTTTACATAAATTTCAAAAGGACATTAAAAACTATGGTAACAGGCCTTGAATAGTAAAACACAATAAATTAATTATTATGGTGCTCTTCCATGTGTTGATGCACCCAATCACTCTAAATAATAATGATCACTCTTCTATGGTGTTTCTCCTCACTATGTGGCATTTGTAGCTTCATGTGTTTGTTCAATGTCATTCATGGTAGCACAATCATAAGTGCAACCATATTTATTTCTATGGTAGCAACATGATAGTCCCTTGTATGGTTGTCTTTTCCTTTATGATTGGAGTCAATGATAACTAGTTTTGGAGGTGTGTATTCTTTTCAAGGATCCCCTCTCCCTCTTTTCTTCCTTAAAATACCAACACAACAAGTATGTTGACAATTTAAAGGGGGGAATATGAACCTATCCATTTTCATTAACATCTTATGAGATTTTATTTATTGGCATACTCCTTTGGTGGTGGTACTATTCATAATGCCCCTTGAGGCATGGTTATCCATTCGTCCCCTATGATGTTGAGCATTTATTCAACCCCCATGATGTTAAAATTTTATGCCCTCCCCGAGGCATGATTGGCAAATAAGTCCATGGATTTTGCATAACAAAGCTTGTTGATTCATGAATTTTAGCATTTTTATAGGTCACCTAGCATAACACACTTTGCTTGCCATTGGATCCATATGTTTCATGAGTAATTGAGCATAACACAACTTGCTAATCCTTACGAGAGAACCATTCTTTCTAACACATTCAATGGATGATGTTTGGTATTTGAGAAAAATTTAAAACTAAGGTCTCTTTACCTCATTGACTCGAATCCTTTTTAGCATACTAACCTTGTTTTTATGTTTTATTTTTATCATATTTGCATTGTGTTGATTATGTGTCCACTTTGCATCTTTGACATGTTTTAATAGTGTATGGTATCATGTTTTTCTTTTGTCTTTTATGTGTTTGCTTCATGTATTCCATGTGTTTTCTTCGTGTATTCCATTTTTTTGCTTCATGTATTCCATGTGCTTCCTCGTGTATTCCTTGTATGTATTTTGTCTGCTTTATGGATGTGTTTTCCATGCTTTGTGTATTAACATTATGGATGGATGGGATCCTAAGTTGGGGGCTTGTGCACCCTCGACTTCTCATCATCTTGTCTCTTTAGTGCTCTTATTTCCTTTAATGTGAGTATGAATGTAAGATCATACTCTCACTAAAGTGGGGCTAAATGTAGCATCGTAAATTGTCGCCCTTGACAATTTCACACTACCTTGACACCATATTTTTCCTACAACATTAATTATAATCATAATTTTCTTATTTTAGGTTTAAATAAATAAAATATATTTAAATCCCTATCATCCCTAGAAATTTGGGCCAAAAATCATTGATTAGGGGTGTTGGGCACCCTAGACCAAAAAGCAAATTTTTAAATATTTAAAATCTTGATTGGTGGCCTTTTTGACTTAAAAATGATCCCAGGTTGGACCCTACCTCAAAATATTAATTAAAATGCATATATAAAGATGTTTTCCCTCTCATTTTGAAGATTAAGGAGGCAATTATAATTGAGAAGCTATTGTGATACAATTATGGAGAAGTATTGAAATATTATCTACATGTTATCTACAACAAGCTATTATGTTTTGGGAAATAACCTTTTTCAGGTCTATCAAGAAATCAAGGCATCCATCAATCAATATTTGTGGCTACTTTGTGTGGCATCACTTCATCAAGGATTTCACATCAAGGTATTATTATCATTTATCATTTCAATGAATTATTGTTGTTTTGGCCTTTGCCCAACCTAGATAATTCCCTCTTAATCATCATCAATTATTATACGTAGAGGTAGAAATACCAAAAACGGGTTTGACTTAGGCAAGCCCCTATACAACACAACCATTCCCCCTCTTTTCATGTGTATAGGCCAAATTTGAAGGTTTTAGCAAAAAATAGTCCCTAGGAAGTGAAGGGAAGACAATAACTCACAACTCAGTTTTTGGATCCAAAAAATCAATAACCTGGTCTAGGGTGCCCCACACTCTTGACTAGCTACTTCAAGCTCAAATTTATAGCACAGGTTCCTCTCTATCTCTATTTTTTAGATATATCTTCTATTTCAAAAAATTTAGTTTTGTTTGTGTGGAAATTTTATGTTTTTAGATTAGGTTGTATAGTCAAATTAAATCAATAAATCTAAAATAAATTCAACCTCTCTAGATCAACAAAAGAGCTAGATCCATGGTGGTAGATTGGATTTCCTTTGAGGTTGTTATCCAATCTCCTACCATTGTTGATTTGGCATCTAATGTTATTTGAAAAAGGATTGATCTTAATGATCTACACATTAGGTCTAGGATCTCCTTTTCAATTAAACAAGTATAACACCTACTTAATCCAAGGAAACCTTGTACTTCTCCTTTGAATTTTGTAGGTATTTTTGGCTGCCATGAAGAATTGTAACATGTTGAAAAGAGATCCAAAGTAATATGGAACCCTAAAGTGGTCTACTTAGTCGAAGAAAAACTTGAACTTTTCAATGGATAAACTCCCTCCAAAAGCTCATGAAATATGTGGTTTGACTAAGTCTAAAGATTTTTAAGAGAGACCCATTCAAATTTTCTCCTAAATTGGTATGGTTTGATTAAAAATAATTCTATTTCTTTACTCTTGGATGCTTGAGTCCATATTTTATAACAAAGGATTAAAATAGGATATTTTTGGAAAACTTTGCTAATGTTTACTTGCTAAAACTCATAAGACCAGTAGCCTTACATATTCATTGGGCATAAGATTCAAAAAAGACCTGAGACAAACTAAAAATAAAACCTAACAAACAACTACTAGCACCCCAAGAAATATCTAACAAAACTCCTAAAGTATAAACTAACTAATTGTGCTTGAACACTTGAAGAAGAAGACAAACTACTTATGTACATCAACACTTATTAACTCAAAATAAAATCTATCCTAACCTACACTAATAAAAAAAAAAATCATTAAATAGTTCCTTGAAATAGCTTCCCTTTCTTATCAATTTGTAATGATTCACATGTTTATGAGTGGCCAAGAGGAGGTGGAAAAATAACAAATGTTTAACCGTCTGTTGCAACATCTCTTAAAGAATGAAAGAAAACCCACTTACCTCTTTATGTTAACCGCACAAACTATTATCTTGAAGTGTATTGGTAATATGAATGCATTCTTCTTCAGATACAACTTCATACTGTAATATCCCTTGCTACTTCTTATCTAATTTTTTTCCCTCGAGGAATATCATAAGGGTTACCAAAATGCAAAACAAAGATCTTGGTTACTATGACCTTCTAACAGTTTAGGATTTCTCACCTAGAGGAGAGGGAATAGACAAAAATTTCAATGTTTACACTTCTTAAACCACTATAGAAATTCCTTACAAAATCTGGCCTAAGTTTTCCTCAAGGAATATTGTCAAACACTTCACTTGCTAACTCTTAAATTTCTATTTTTGAGTTTTCAATTTACTTGCTTGTCTTCAAATGGTCTTGAATGATTGTAAATTCTTGTAAATTAATACTATAATATCTAGGCAATGATCTAAAATGATAATGCAATTATTTTTGTCTTTTGAATGCAAATACATGAACATCTACATAAGAAATGTGCACCTACAACCAAGAAGCATTTTTACAAACACTTGGCATACATACTAACATGTTTATCATTAAAGATGTAAACTTGCTTGGTACAAAAAATATGATTTGCAAATTATAACTCCTTTATCATGATGTAAAGTCTAATACAATGTTGAACTAAAGGCCAAGACTCTTGGCATTACAACTTATGCAACTTCTATAATTTTCTGAGTACAAATGGAAGCCATGACGTAATTCTAAAATGAAGATATATGAAGCAAATAACTATAGGAACTTGATGTAAATTTTGTAGTTGAGCTGGAGACAAAATAGCAACTCTTGTTTATGAAGTAGCCCCTTTCCAAAGGTGAAGTCAACCTCAGTATGTCGCCCCTGTTCTGAACCAAACCTTCAATATAAAATAATTGCATCCTTCTTTAGTCTCTTTCAAGCATCAAAAATCATGGCCATGTCCTCAAGAATGAAGCACTCCAACTGGAAGAGAGAATCGATGCAAAAATAGTCCTTGGCAAGCAAAATCATGGTCCTCTATGGCACCCTTGTATGACTGTAATTTTCAAATCAGACCTCTAATGCTCCTCCAAAAAATGACTTCTATGCTACCAATCGATGCAAGTGTGACCTCCACTAATATCTATAGCTGATATGAAACAACTCCTAAATCGAACCAACACAAAATTGGCCTGTGGACACAAATTTTGGCACAATGAGAAGTTTGAAGTAACTCCTCCAATTAGTTGCAGCCCTTTAGTAGATAGTTTCACTACCTCAGTTATGCGAATCAATGGGATACTTCGTACCCAAAGACCTCCAATGTTGACTGCAGAAACCCTAGGCTTCTCTAACAAACATACCAAAATCAATTATCAAAATATCTGGCATAATCACAAATGAGCCCCTTAAGTTCCTTTTATACTTTTCTTGTGAGAGCTCAAACACTTTCCTTGCTAATGTGGGATAAAAGATATATTTCCATTTTAATTTTATTTTAAGTGACTTTATGATATAATATTTTATTTAGTCACTTTAATTAAATTAATTAAATATAAAGTCACCTTTTAGTTTTTAATTTATTTGATGACTTAAAAAATAATTAACTTAATTAATTTCTCCTTATTTCTCCATTTAGCCTTCGGAGAATAAAGGCTAATAAATCACATGAGATGGCTACGAAAAAGGGGACATTAAAGTCTGCCCCTCCTGAAATTGCTTGTCCCCAAGCAATCTCAACTCTGGATGCTAAAGAATCTCCTCACTTTCCCAAGTAGCATCTTCAACTGGCAAGTCCCTCCATTTAATCAAATACTCTCTAATGATCCATTTCTGCAACTGTCTCTCCCTAACATCCAAGATAGCCTTAGGCACCAAAATCAACTTCTCCTCATCATCCAAGGGTGGTAAGACTGTGGAAGGAACAACATGATGTCCTAATGCCTTTTTGAGGTGTGACACATGAAACACATTATGCACCCTGTTGTTCGCCAGTAACTACAACTCATAAGCCACCTCTCCAACTCGCTTGATGATCCAGAAAGGCCCATAGTAGCGTGGCTTAAGATTTTTTGCACCACTCTTCTTGAGAGTAGATTGATGATAGGGATGCAACATCAAGTACACCATATCCCCTACCTCGAATGAATGCTCAACTCTCTTTTGATATGCATACTGCTTCTGCTAGTTTTGTGCCTTTTGAATATTTTCACAAAGAACTCTCTCATAACATCCTGGTTCTTGTTATATTTTAATGATTAGATGTAATGCACATAAATTAATTCAAAATTCAACACAATAATAGAATAGATACACTTGGAAAACCCTTCACTTGAGGGAGAAAAGCCCAACAATAATATATCACTTATATATTGAATCTCAACACAATTATCTTCTTACAAGAGGCTGATATGAAGGCCTAGAAAAGAGCACCAAGGTATGATGCTACATAGATACACAATGATATAAATCGCTGATAGAACTCAACCTCCAATAATGTCGATCTGCTTCTTGAGAATAACTCACACTAGATAAGGCATGAACTTATGATAAACAATGAACTGAAAATGGATGATCGAATGATTTGCAAGCAAGGAGTATAAATACAATGTGAAGGGAGAGATGTGACTCTCCAAGATGAACATGTTGGCCTCATCCAAGAGATATGACTTTTTACAAACAAGAAGTCGGCCCTCATAGAAAATCACACCTCCAAGATAATCGTGCCTTTTCGCAATAAATAAATATTAATCATCTTTTAATAAAAGATGCATCATATCATAAAATCATTGTCAACAATTAAATAGCTGATAGGCTATCATTTAATTGTCTTCTCTTACATGATCTAGTTGTAAGATTATTTTGACGCTATAACATCAACACTCCCTCTCAACTAGGGAGAATACTTATAGCTGCACAAGACATATCACCTCATCATGATGTCTACCACAATGGCTACTCCCATATATGGAGAAGAAAGGTATCACCTCATCGTGATATCAACCATAATGGCTACACCCATGTATGGTGAAGAAAGATATCACCTCATCGTGATATTATATATCACCTCATCATGATATCAACCATAATGGCTACACCCATGTATGGTATGTACAAGTGTTCATCACTTACATGATGTTGTCACCTCATCGTGATGTTCACCATGGCTCTCCCAGAGGGTGAAACAAAAGTACAAGAAAAAATCATCACAAATTCTCTCACGTGATGTTGTCATGGAGTCACACACATGACATCAACCATGGCTCTCCCAGAGGGTTGAAACAAGGGCTTTCACCTCAAATATCAAAGAGAAATGCATTAACAAGGGCTTGCACCTCAAATCTCTCTCAAATATAAATGCATTAAAGAGGATCATTGATATTGAGACTCCTTATCAGCTAGGGCTTGATTGTCCACCATACCAAGCTTGTCTTGAAAGTACACAAACTTTATCCTAGGGAGAAGCTTGGTGAGAATGTTTGATGTATGCTCATCAGTGCTGATATACCTCAACTGTATAGCTTTCCTCAATACCATATCTTTGATATAATGGTATTTGATCTCAACATGCTTGGCTTTGCCATGAAACACAGGATTGATAGAAAGCTTCACATAGCTCTGGTTATCACAATGAATGATAGTAGGCTCCATTGATTGCTCAAACAATCCTGCAAGGAGCTTTCAAATCCACACTGCTTCTTGAGCTACCACACAAGTTGTAATATACTTTGCCTCTGTTGTACTCAATGCTACAGATGACTGCTTCCTGTTGCACCAGGATATGATAGCAGACCCCAAACTGAAGCAACATCTAGAGGTACTCTTCTGATCAATGACACACCCTACCCAATTAGAATCAATATAACCATGCAACTTCAAATCCACACCTAAAGAATATCTCAACCCATATCCAACTGTGCCAAACAAGTATCTCCAGATATGTTTTGTTGCAACAAGATGTATCTGCCTTGGTTCACACATGAACTGACTAAGTGCACTCACTGCATAGCAGATATCTGGTCTAGTGTTGACTAGATACATCAATGACTCAATCAACTGCTTGTACATCATGGGATCCACAAGATCCAAACTAGTTGTAGCCTCCTTAAGCTTATGTAGGTTGGTCTCCATAGGTGTAGACATGGATTTGCAATCCATCATACCAAACCTCTTAAGTATATTAATGGTATACTTCCCTTGACTTAGAATCATCTCATTTAGATTCTGCCAAAATTCTAAGCCAAGGAAGTAATGCATGAGCCCAAGGTCCTTCATTTCAAACTTAGAAGCCAACTCCTTCTTGCATTTGAGAATGAGGTGTTCTTCTCTAGTAAGAATCAAATCATCAACATACAAAACCAAAATCAATGCTTCACCATCAATTACCTTGAAATACATATTTGAGTTAGCATCGTTCTTAGAGAAGCCCAAGCTTAATAGGTAATGATCAATCCTTTCGTACCAAGCATGAGGAGCCTTATTAAGACCATACAAGGCCTTCTTCAACCTACAAACATGAGACTCCTTCCCATATACCTTGAATCCATCAGGTTGCTCAATATATACTTCTTCCTCAATTACACCATTCAAAAAAGTTGTCTTTACATCCATCTAATGAATCTTCCATCCTCTAGATGCAACAATGGCAATGATGGTTTTGAGAGAAGTATAGCGAGCAATAGGAGAAAATGTTTCTTCATAGTCAACTCCCTCTTTTTGTGAAAACCCTCTGGCCACGAATATTTCTTTGTACTTCTCAATGCTCCCATCAGCCGCATGCTTGATCTTGAAGAGCCATTTTGAAGATACCACAGATTTTCCTTTGGCTCTAGGAACGATGTCCCAAACATCATTCTTGAGAATTGAATGATACTCCTCTGTCATAGCATCTCTCCAAACCTATTGACTAGAAGCTTCCTCAACACTAGAAGGCTCAGACTCAATAATCAGACTCATCAAAGCAACATAACTAGAGAACTTATGAGGTCTCTTACTTTCTTTGAAGGTTCCTCTTTGTCCTGCAAACCTTTTTGCCTCCTGCATCATTTTCCTAGCCCAAAGAGTTCTTTTTCTTCCAATCACAATAATAGTAGGCCCATTAGTAGGTTCCAAAGGCTCAACTAGATCAACATCTTCCTTTGGTTCTAAAGTCTCCCTCTAGATCTCAGGAGCATGGTCAACTTCCATATCCTGAGGAGACTCTTCATTATCAATCTCCATGTGAGTGCCCTTGGATCTTTTGAATGCAACATCTTCCTCAAATGTGACATCTCTACTAATCTCGATCAACTTATGAGCTAGGATGTAGATCCTATAGCCTTTTGATGTTTCACTATAACCTACAAATATCCCCTTCTTACTAGAAGGCTCCAACTTAGTCCTATTTTCCTTCGATACATGAACATACACTAGACATCCAAAGATCCTCAAATGACTCACTTCTGGATTCTTCCTAGTAAAATATTCTTCAAGAGTCACGTTCTCTAAGATTTGGTGAGGACTTCTATTCTAAACATAGACTGTTGTCCTAGATGCTTTTTCCCAAAGGAAAGTCTACATATCTTGGTCATGAATCATGGATTTGGCTGCTTCCACGATCAATATGTTCTTCCTTTCAGCAACACCGTTCTATTGAGGATTATAAGGGACATTGAACTCCCTCTTAATCCTAGCTTCAATGCAATAGTTTTGAAAGTTGTCAGAAGTGTACTCTCCTCCATTATCGGATCTCAGGACTTTGATCCTCTTCCTGGACAAATTTTCCACCTGAGCTTTGAATTCCTTGAACCTTTCTAATACCTCCTCAGATTCTTTAGATTTCAAGAAATAAATCCAAGTCTTTCTAGAGTAGTCATCAGTAAAAAGAATGTAATACAAGAAACCACTCGAAGAAGCAACATACATTGGACCACATAAATTAGAATGAATGAGATCTAGAATACATTTAGATCAATTTTCTCTATTATGAAATGGACTTTTAGTATTCTTACCGAAAGCGCAGCCTCTGCATGTGCCTTCATGCTCCTAGTTGAACTTTGGAAGTCCCGTGACCATCTTCTCCATGATAAGTAGAGCTCAAAAATGAAGGTGAGCCAATCTTCGATTCCAAAGATCAAACAAGCTTGAAGAATCATGTACTAATGCCCGAAGTGGACGAGAGAAAATCCTGTAGAGACTCTCATGTCTAACTCCAATTACCTGAGCAGTCTTGAAGTTGGAATTCTTCGTCCACACAAGAAATTTTCCTTTAGAGAATGCTACTTGATACCCCTTGTCTTCCAAGGCTGAAATGGAAACAAGGTTTTGCTTGATGCTTAGAACATATAGAACATCACACAACTGCAGGGAGATGCCAGAATCCAAGTGGAGAGTGGAGGTCCCAATTCCTTTCACCGAGTAACTAGCATCATCTCCAATAATAACTTGTTCACTAGAGTCTCTCTCCACCAAGTTTGATAAATTCTCCCTAAATCCGGTGATGTGGCGAGAGGCACCACTATCAATCATCTAAGTGTTGGTGTCGGTAGGTACATTGCTTGACAATGCCAAATAGAAAAATTATTCAAATGAGTCCTTCTGAGGAGAGGAATCATCAAAATCTATAATGGCAGCCTGCTACTTAGGCCTGGTAGGACATTCTTTAGCAAAGTGAACATACTTGTCACATCTAAAGCATTAGACTTTGGAGAGGTCCCTCTTCTTCTTGAATGCGGGAGCACCATTAGCTCCTTTATCTCTATTCCTCTTGAAGTATCATTTCTTCTTGTATTTTCCTTTCTTCTTCGATGATTGAGAAGCGAGAACATGAATGTCTTCATTAGTAAAGCTTTGACCAATTCCTCTAGCATCCAATCTAGACTCCTCTTTAATGCAATCTGCCCTTAATCGATCAAACTTGGGAAGTTTCGATCTTGCATTGATTCCTTGAATATAAGACTCCCAAGATGAAGGAATATCGTTAAGAGCAAGCATGGTCAAGTCCTTATCATCAATCACATGACCAATTGTAGATAGTTGATCTCTCAAATCTGAAATCTTCATGAAGTAAGCAATAACTATTTCTCCTTTTTCCATCTTCACATGATGCAGTTGTTGCTTTAGTGCAAGAGCCTGAATGGTGTTGTTGATTTCATACATCTCCTCCAAGGTTTTGAACATGTCTCTTTCCATCTTCAACTTAGAGACAATAGGAACAATATGATCCTTCACCGAATCAACCAACATCTTCTTCACCTTGATATCTTTCTTCCTCCATTGAACTTTCTCTTCCTCATCCATAGGTTCGGGGACTTTACTCTCCATGAACTCAACCAATTCATTTTCTTCCAAGGTGAGCATAATTTTGAACCTCCATGATGTGAAATTTGATGCTCCCTCTAGTCTATCCTCAATCTTAAGACCGTTCACCATCTTGACGAAGAGATAGAAGTAATCAACAATGAGAAAGAGAATAAAGAGTATTGTTGTAATAAGAAATTTGATCACAATCTTCTTCACACCCACTCTGATACCATGTTATATTTTAATGATCAGATGTAATGCACAAAAATTGATTCAAAATTCAACACAATAACACAACAGATACCTTGGGAAAACCCTCCACTTGAGGGAGAAAAACCCAACAACAATATATCACTTATATATTGAATCTCAACACAATTATCTTCTTACAAGAGGCCGATATGAAGGCCTAGAAAA
Organism: Sequoia sempervirens; assembly: GCA_007258455.2. NCBI lineage: Eukaryota > Viridiplantae > Streptophyta > Pinopsida > Cupressales > Cupressaceae > Sequoia > Sequoia sempervirens. Next base: position 31,365 of record VDFB02353977.1, read on the forward strand.
GAGCACCAAGGTATGATGCTACACAAAAACAAAATGATATAAATCACTGATAGAACTCAGCCTCCAATAATGTTGATCTACTTCTTGAGAATAACTTGCACTATATAAGGCACGAACTTATGATAAACAATGAACTGAAAATGGATGATCAAACGAGTTGCAAGCAAGGAGTATAAATACAATGTGAAGGGAGAGACGTGACTCTCCAAGATGAACATGTTGGCCTCATCCAAGAGATATGAATTTTTACAAACAAGAATTTGGCCCTCATAGAAAATTGCACCTCCAAGATAATCGTGCCTTTTCACAATAAATAAATATTAATCATCTTTTAATAAAAGACGCATTGTCAACAATTAAATAGTCGATAGGCTATCATTTAATTGTCTTCTCTTACGTGATCTAGCTGGAGGATTATTCTGATGTTGTAACATCAACAGTTCTCCTGCAACAAATTCCTAGCACTAGGCATTCTACTATCACTCAACAACAAATCAAGAAATCTAGGCACCTCGTATCCATACAAGGCCATAAATGGTGTCATATGAATCATGAGATGGTAAGTGGTATTGTAGCAATACTCACAAAGGTATATCCACTTAGCCCAACCCCTCTGTTTCCTTGCAATGTAGTTACTGAGATATCCCTCCGCCCATTTATTAACAATATTTGTCTAACCATCCATCTGTGGGTGGTAGTTGGTACTCGGAGTAAGTTCAGTTCCACATGGCCTGAAAAGCTCCTGCCAAAAGTGACTCATGAAATGACTACCTCTGTCACTAACAATGCTCTGAGGTAACCCATGCAGCCCGAATATCTCATGGAAGAATAGTTCTACTACCTATGTAGTTGAATATGTAGTTGTGATTGGAATGAAATGAGCATACTTGGTCAAATGATCAACAACCACATAGATCCAATCTTAGCCCTGGACCTTCAGTAGTGTTGATGTGGTTTTTGAGACCGCACCAACACAGAATAAAGTTTCCCAACAGATGCTCTATCCTTTCTTGAACAAAGTATTCAGCATGCTAAGATTGCGAGTAAGATCATGCTTTCAACTCCAAGGTTCTGAATACTTAGAATACCCTCAGTTGGTTTGATGTGAGTTGCTATGTTCTCATGAGGGGACTTACACAATTGTTCGATAGCTGACAACAAACAGTAGACTAAGGGCTTTGCATGTAATTTGAATGATTTGGAAAATGAGCACAAGTTTCCTAATCCTAACCGGAAATGAACTGAATTAAAAAGGGGTGTAGGGCCTAAGAAGTTAATCTTTTATCTAAGGATGGAATGTGGGATCAATCTCGACAGACTTCGACCAGACTCTGCTCTGCCTCATGTTGGACAACTTACACAAAGTCTGTGCAATCTTCAAGGGAGTGACAAGAGGTTTTCAAATTATAATTCAACATGTAAGCACCATCAGAACGACGCATACAAACACATGAATCACAATCGAAGTTAAGTTTGTAAAGTTTTCCAGTTGACCACACAAGGCAAACCTGCCGTCAACAAGCCGCTAGTGGTATGGATAAAAATGAAGTTGCCTCAATTAATACCACAAGTCCACAACTAACATCTACTTGCATGAAAGTGAAAACTACTTTACTTTAAGCTACTTCAAGATGCTACGTGAATTGCAAGGACGAAGAAGCCTCAAAAACTATTCATAACAAAGAAGAATTCACCATCAATGAAAATTCTTTTATTATGAAAGCATACATGAAAACTTCTTACAAAGTATCCAAAGGGAAGACTTTCCTTCCTTTTCAACCTAAACTATACTATCAACTATCTAGTTGCTCTCTACTCCTTCTCTGCTCTGCTTCTACTTCTAATGTCTAATCAATTACAAATGAGGGGGACTCCCCCTTTATATATCTAGCCAAGTCCCAAAAGACGACTAGGGTTATAATCAATAGAGTGGCTAAAATTTTGCCACCTCAGCCCTAAACAAGATTTTCCCTAAAAACCGCCACCAAGAGGAGTGGGGTAATAAATGAGCCATAATGTCCATTATTCCTTCTAGAAGATTCCATTTGTAGACGCGTTCACACTATTCCTGATCTTCTTTCTTGGCGTTGTTCTTTGACTCCTTCCACTTGGGGGGTCTTCATCTTTGTCACTTGAGTTATACTAAGTATCAACACTTAGCCACTTTTCGCAACTTTTCTTCCTTCATGTGAAACTCAAAACTTTATCTTCTTCTGAAGGTTGTAATACCATTGTGCTTCACCACTTCAAGTCATCATGCTCTGGCCTCAATGTTTCTCCTGCAAAACAAGCAAGGAGAAGAGAATTAGAACATTTCATAGTAAACTTAACTTACTCACCAGGATTCTCACGTTCATCGCCTCCAGTAGCCAACTTCTGCTTTCTTCATGATTCTTCATGCCTCAGCCAGATTTTCAACGCATCTTCCTCAAGGGCGCATCATCTTCAACTACATCTTCAAGAAACTCATTTCACCTGCTGGAGTTCTGACAACCTTGATTTTATTCATCTCTGGCTTAAGAAAACTATCTTCCCGAGGAGCTTGGGCAAATTCACCTAGGCAATTCCTTTCAAATCCATCGTCTGGAGAATTTCACCTTGAAAACACATTTTCTTCATCTTGCCTTAGAAAATTTTCAAGTTTCCCTTAGGAAAACTCATTATTTGAGTGCCCATCAAAATCTTCATCCTAAAAGCTGCAGCGAAGCATGGAAGACTTCAAAATCAACTCCTCATCGATAATCTTCAATACCCAGAAGAAAATTTTCCCCAGAACGTTTCGAATCCATGGGTACCCAACGAACGGGTTCATTTAATTTTCTGGAATTTTGAACCTTGGAAAAATAATTTCTTCATCTCCTCTGAGAATTTTGTTGCTCTGACTTGAGAACTTTTACTCATCCTGCAATGTTGGCACCTTCTGACTTCATCACTGGCAATTCTGCTCATGTTTCAGGAAAATTCCATCACCTCTCCAGACTTAGGCATTTTTCTAAGGGAGAAAATATTTGTGCCTTAGAAAAAAAAAATTTGAATCACTTCGAAAATTTTGCCTTAGAAAATTTTATATCCAACTCGATCAACTTTGCCTGTGAAAATATCAACTTTACTTAGAAAATTTTTCATGAAGGCGCCTAGCACATTTTATTCTCTAACACCACTTTGCATTTTACTTCACATTTGAAAAATATTTTTGAAGCTCCAATGCCTTAGAAAAATTCCCATCACCCATCTTATATTTTATAGCACACTTGAGGAAAACCACGCCTTAGCACTTTATTTCCACCATCTCACAAGTCTAGCATCACACTTGAAGGTGAATATTTTTCAAACGCCCAAACAATATTTACCTCCCCTTTACTTCACACCTTGCATGGCGCACATCACACTTCATGGAGGATATGTTAAATTTCAACGCCTTGCACTTGTCATTTCACCCTCAACACTTTAGCTTAGGCGCATATCTCACTTCAAGGGGAATATGTTTTTAATGCCTATCATTTCACCTTCAACACTTTTATCTCATTTGCTATGCCTCACCTCATATTCATTTAACATGGCACATTCAAAGGAGAGAGAAGAATAACTATACTTCTTTACTTTTGTCTTGACATGCCCCCATTTGGGCGCATTTGATGCCTATAGGAGGATGAAAATTTGCTGACTTGTTGACTTCTTAGCTGCATGGGCGCATTTTACATGTAGAGGAGGATGAAGCTTAAAACATGGGCGCATTTTGGAGGTTATGAGGGATGAAGCACATGCAATGCCACCTTGTGACCTTTGAGCTCCCCTATTTTGTCTTCACATGGCCCCATTTGGGCGCATTTTACTATGTGTGAAGGATGAGAATCATTGACCCTTTTGACTTCTTTCTTATTAACTCTCCTTGGGCGCATTTTGGGCATGGTGGAGGATAAAACTCTTTGACTCCTTTGACCTTTTGTGAACTTGGGCGCATTTCAGCTCTTGAGAAGAATGGGCGCATTTAGCCTAGGGTGGAGGACGAGTTTCTTGCCTTAGAATTTTTTTTTTATGCTTCTTGCTAGCATGTGGGTGCATTTAGCCTATGCTGAAGGATGAGACACTTTGACTTTTCCTTGACTTTCTTGTGAGTGGGTGCATTTCACCATAGGAGGCGGATGGAATTTATACTTAGAAATTTTTCTTGAACATCTTTGCTTCTTCATCAAGCAAGGCGCATTTTGCCCAGGCAAGAGGATGAACATCAATACTTAGCCATTTTTCCCCGTCCCTGCCAGTTTCTCCCTGCCTTACTATAAATAGTAAGCCTCTTAGTTCTTACACCTCAGAAGCTTGGATTGATTTGCAATTTTGAACACTAGATCCTCATGACTCCACAGTTCTGCTGACACTGCCATTTCAGGTTGACTGACTAAAAATAGCATATTTCTGGAGGTGTTTTGCTATTTATAACAACTACCTACTTCTCGTAGCTCCACTGCTCTGATCGACTTGAAATTTGAATGAGGCGCTCCTCACCACGTGACCTGCCTGTCGGTATCAACGCATGCACCTGACTTGCTATTTTTAGCCTGTTTCCAAATTAACTTACTATAAATAGTAAGTGCTCTATTTGACTTGAAATTTTACCAGCAGATAACCTGAAGAATGCTGATCGCGATGGTTTACACCGGTTTTCAAAAATTCTGACTTTTTACGCCTCTTTTCGGGTCCCGAAGCTGGAAACCCTAATTTGCTCTGCATGCATATCAAATGATCTTTGTTTGTCTTCATTTCTGTGGCATTGCGATCAGCTCGTGATTCTGAACTGCTGGGAAGCGGTTGCTGGGACACACCTGCTAAAAATAGCAAGTTCCTTACTGATTGAGTATCTTCGTTTGCATGTCACACCATCGCGAAGCTCTCGAAAAACCCATCAGGAATCATTTGACATGCAAAAGAAACCCTGACATGCAAACCCTAAAAATAGCCTCGGAAGACTAAATTCTGAAAGTGGTCGTCTCATTTTGCATGTTATATCATCGTGAAGGTCTCGAAAAACCCAGAAGGAATATGCCAACATGCAAAGAAAAACTCTGCATCTGACCCCTAAAATTTGTGCCGGAAGCCTGACTGCTAAAAATAGTAAGTTGTCTGTTTTTCGCTCAAATTTTGCATACGAGTAGTTTGATGTGCTCTGAACTTAATGTGACTGTCAGAATCTCAAAAATGCTGACGAACTGCCTGTAATTTCACACTTACTAAAAATAGTAAGTACCCAGAATCTGATGAAAACCTGCTGAGAGCCTGCTAGAAACATGCTGACAACAGTGTTAAGCTCAATTTTCAATTTATTCACTTTGTTTGGCCTCAAATTGACCATAAAACTCAAAACCCTAATTTTCAAACTTGGCCAAAATCACGTTTAAACCCAACGGCAAAGAAATCCCCCGAAAGGCAGACAGACAAGAGACGGAGAGAGAGAAAAAACCCAAGCCAAAAGACCAGAATGGAGCAAAAATTAGGGGTCCCCATCTTGAATGGGGTGATGTGTGAAAAAGGTCACAACAAGTAGGCATGTAATGAAGTCCATCGATAAGCACTCCCACTTCTTGTCAGGAATGGGAAGTGGTTGAAGTAAGCTTGCAGGGTATGTGTGCTCATGTTTATTTTGTTGGAAAACAGGGCACTCTCTAACATAACGAAGAACATCTAATTTGAGTCCTTTCCAAGTAAACCTCTCTCGTATTTTCCTGTAAGTTTTGAAGTAACCGGGTTGTCTAGCCATAGGTGTGTCATGAAAGGTTCTCAATACCAAGTTCTTCACCTCTGATCCTGGGGTCAAAAAGATCCTTTGTAAATGATAAGATCATTAACTACTGAATACCTGTTGTCCTGAACCGACCCCTCAACAATACCTGAAGACCATGTGTCCTGGGCATACTCTGCCATAATCAAGTGCCTCCAATCTTCTAAAATTTATGCCATGGAGCTCAAATGTGGACAGTGAGATAAAGTATCAGCTACAACATTTTGAGTTCCTTTGACAAAGGCAATGTCAAAGTCATATGATTGCAGCTTGCTTACCCGCTTTTGTTGATGGTCATTAAGATCCCGCTAGCCAAGGAAATGTCTCAAGCTATTATGAGCCATCTTAACCACAAACTTGCTCCCCACAAGGTATTGCCTAAACTTGGCCAATGCATGCATAATGGCCAAAATCTCCTTATCATATATGTTGTAGCTCCTCTTTGGTCCTCTTAACTTCTGGCTCTCAAATGCAATCAGATGATTGTATTGCATAAGAACTGCACCAATCCCCTCACCTGAAGCATCACACTGTAACTCAAAAGGTTTAGTGAAATTTGGAAATGCAAGAATGGGGCAAGTATTCATTAGTCGTTTGAACTTCTCAAAACAATCTTGTGCCTCTGTTGTCCAAATGAAAGCCCCTTTCTTAGTCAAATCAATAAGTGTTGTTGCATGTCGTGAATAACCACTAACAAATATATGATAGAACCCACACAAGCCCAAAAATCCCCTCAATTGTGTAAGGTTCTCAGGAGTAGGCCACTCAATAATAGCCTAGACCTTGTCAAGATCCATACACAATCCTTCTACACTAATGATGTGGCCCAAATATAGCAACTCAGTCATGCCCAAATTGCACTTGTATTCTTTGGCATACAAGGATTCCCTGTCAAGAATGCCCAAAATTGTATCTAAATGAGCAATATGCTACTCCCATTTTTTGTTGTACACCAGTATGTCATCGAAGAAAACTAACACAAACCATCTCAATTGCAACTAGAAGATCCTATTCGTCGTGGACTAAAAAGTAGCAGGTCCATTAGTTAGCCCAAATGGAATGACTACAAACTCAAAGTTCCCACAATGAAAACAAAATGTTGTCTTTTCAATATCCTGGTCCCTAACACGAATTTGATGATACCCTAATCTCAAGTCTATTTTTGAAAAGTATCTGGCACCATGTGACTCATCTATCAACTCATCAATCCTAGGGATACGATATCTATTTTTTATTATTCTTTTGTTCAACAACCTGTAATCAATGCACATTTGCAAGGTGCCATCCTTTTTCTTAACCAAGACAACAGATGAAGCAAATGGTGACTTACTTGGCATGATGTGACCCATAGTGAGCAACTCCTTAATGGTTTTCTCTATTTCATCCTTAAGCCACTTAGGGTGCCTGTATGGTGTGACAATAGCAGGTTTGGTGCCTTCTTCCAACTCAATTACGTGCTCAATCCCTTTGTTTGGAGGTCTACCTGCAGGAGGAATGTCACTAAATACCTTCCTGTACTTAATCCTCAACTCTTGAATATTTGGATGGCAGACTGGTTTTTGTTACTCCCCTTGTGTTGGCATCAAGACACATCCTGCTACCCACTCGACCATGTCATGCCGCATAAGTCTTTCGATCCTCCCAATTGATATCATCTTGAAGTTGGTATCTCTGATAGCCTTTAGCACATGATTTTTTCCATCCACCTTAAATCTCATCTCCATCTCATGAAGATTAAAGGTGAATTCACCAATGTCATGAAGCCACTTCATCCCTAACACCATATCAATATCTCCCATGTTAACCACATAAAAATTTTCCTTGAATTCAAAGTTGTTCAAATGCATGGGAAGATCCAAAATCATCCTATCACACTTAAGAGTGTATCCATCAACAACCTTAACCCTTATGCCTTCAAACTCCTTAGTGTGAATCCCACATTTTTCAACCAACCTAGCATTGATGAAGTTATGTGTGGCACTTGTATCAAGCAGAGTGATGATTCTCTGTCTCGCTAAGACACCACATATTTTGAATGTTCCTTCATGTTGAATGCTAGTGATGTGTGCTTCTTGAAGCTTAACTTCTGCTTCACTCTCTTCCTTTTCCTTTTCTATCTCATGTTTTGTCTAAGATTCCTCGTGATCACTTTGTTGGTCTAATTTTTCAGATTCAAAATCCTCATAGAAAGCCCACATTATTCTATTTTCCTTACCCTTAGGTCTTAAAGGGAAATCATGGTTTGCATCATAAGGCCCTTTACAATAGAAGCACAACTTCTTCTTGTGCAAATCATTAAGTGTCTCCATATCCATGGGCGTTGTTGATTTCCTTTTTTCATCTCATTTTTGCTTCTTCTTTTTGGCTCCTTTGTGCTTGCTTCTTGCAACATTGGTGGTTTAAATGCCTTTATCCACCCTCTAAGTGGTTCCAATAGACCCTTAATGAATAAAACTACCAATATCCTTTTAGTAATGTTAGGAACCATCATTGATAATCTTTTAAATTCAGCAACATATGCTTCCAAGGTTCCATGTTGCTTCAATTGTGCCAATTATCAAAATCTCACATCAGGATCCTTAGAATCAAATCTTTCTATCAACCTATTGGTGAATTCCTCATATGTGTGAATAAGGTTATGGCCAAGAGTGACCAAACCTTGATACCACCATTCATGAGCAACTCCCTCCAAGTGTAGTGTAGTAAATTTGATAGAATCCTCTTCAAGCATTGGTCTCAATGAAAGATAGTTACCCAACTTCTGCACCCATGACCTAGCTATACATTCTCCACTCCAATCAAAATGGGCCAAAGTCACCTTCCCAAGAGCTTTTTGATAATCCATTCTTACTGGAGCACGGTGATCATTTCTTCCTCCATTTCTCCTATTCCTGTGATTCATGAACTGATCAAAAGTCCACTGGTCTTTAAGATTAGGAGCTAGGGTGTTATACTCCATGTAAGCTTTCCTTCCATCGTCCCCAAATGGTACTATAGCCTCTACCTATGGTTGTTCCTCCCTTGGAGTGAAAGTGGGAAAAAGAGGTCTAGAGTTTGATCCTTTAGTGTTTGTTGTTCTATCTCTTCCATTGGCCTCTATATTGTTGCCATTAATGCCACTATTTTCTCCAGTGTGATTGTTTTGATTTTGGGGGTGATTCTAATTCTGAGCTGCTTGCTGATCCATTCTTGCTAGCAAGTGTGTCATAATATCAATCATTCCATCAAAAAATTTCTCTATTCTAGCTTCCCTTTCATCCATGGTTTGCCTAATATTGTTTGACATGTTTTCAACTATTTCACCAATACCTTCAACTGCTTTACCTAACTGCCTCAAAACCTCTGAAAAGGTATTTGCCTTTAGATTTGGTGGAAACTAAAACTGTTTACTTTTTGCTTGACTTTTAGTGTATGGTCTATTTTCTCTATCACACATCTAACAACTGAACTCACAGGATGGCAGGAAACTGCTCTGATACCACTGTAATATCCCTTGCTACTTCTAATCTATTTTTTTCCCTCAAGGAATATCATAAGGGTTACCAAAATGTAAAACAAATATCTTGGTTACTATGACCTTCTAACAGTTTAGGATTTTTCACCTAAAGGAGAGGGAATAGACCAAAATGTCAATGTTTACACCTACTAAACCACTATAGAAATTCCTTACAAAATCTGGCCTAAGTTTTCCTCAAGGAATATTGTGAAACACTTCACTTGCTAAATCTTAACTTGCTATTTCTAAGTTTTCAGTTTGCTTGCTTGTCTTCAAATTGTCTCGAATGATTGTAAATGCTTGTAAATCAATACTAGAATATCTAGGCAATGATCTAAAATGATAATGCAATTCTTTTTGTCTTTTGAATGCAAATACATGAACGTCTACATAAGAAATGTGCACCTACAACCAAGGAGCATTTTTACAAACACTTGGCATACATATTAACATGTTGATCATTAAAGATGCAAACTTGCTTGATACAACAAAATATGATTTGCAACTTATAACTCCTTTGTCATGATGTGAAGTCTAATACAATGTTGATCTAAAGGCCAAGACTCTTGGCATTACAACTTATTCAACTTCTATAATTTTATGAGTACAAATGGCAGCCATGACATCATTCTAAAATGAAGATATATGAAGCATATAACTGTAGGAACCTAATGCAAATTTCGTAGTTGAGTCAGAGACAAGATAGCAACTCTTGTTGATGAAGTAGCCCCTTTCCAAAGGTGAAGTTGACCTCCTTAGTATGTCGCCCTTGTTCAGAACTAGACCTTCAATATAAAATCATTGTAGCCTTATTTAGTCTCTTTCAAGCATCAAAAATCATGGCCATGTCCTCAAGAATGAAGTGCTCCAGCTGGAAGAGAGAATCGATGCAAAAATGGTCCTTGGCAAGCAAAATTGTGGTCCTCTATGGCACCCTTGTATGACTGTAATTTTCAAATCAGACCTCTAATGCTCCTCCAAAAAATGTCTTCTATGCTACCAATCGATGCAAGTGTGACCTCCACTAATATCTATAGCTGATATGCAACAACTCTTAAATCGAACCAACACAAAATTGGCCTTTGGCCACAAATTTTGGCACAATGAGAAATCTGAAGTAACTCTTCCAATCAGCTGCAGCCCTTCAGTAGATAGTTTCACTACCTCAGTTATGCGAATCAATGGGATACTTCGTACCCAAAGACCTCCAATGTTGACTATAGAAACCCTAGGTTTCTCCAACAAACATACCAAAATCAATTATCAAAATATCCAGCATAATCACAAATGAGCCCCTTAAGTTCCTTTTATACTTTTCTTGTGAGAGCTCAAACACTTTCCTTGCTAATGTGGGATAAAAGATATATTTCCCTTTTAATTTTATTTTAAGTGACTTTATGATATAATATTTTATTTAGTCACTTTAATTAAATTAATTAAATATAAATTCACCTTTTAGTTTTTAATTTATTTGATGACTTAAAAAATAATTAACTTAATTAATTTCTCCATTTAGCCTTCAGAGAATAAAGGCTAAGAAATCACATGACATGGCTATGAAAAAGGGGACATTACACATACTTAGATGCAAGTGTGACTTGTGATACTTTGTTGGCCTCCATTTTAGATAGATGTCTAATGGGAAATCCTCATGAAAGGATAAAATTAAGGACTCTAGTGTTGGTATCCTGATTGTAGTCTACTACTTTACCATCTCATTGATTTGTGAAGACCATTTCTTGTGATTATTTTGATAGAAACATAGAGACTTCTACACTATGTTGCTACTACTTATGATTTCCCTCTTCAAATGATGATGTCTTGATATCTAATTTTGATCAAAATGCCTCTAAATTATCCTAAAATAGGTCTTCTTCCACCTCTCTTTCGCTTTTCTAGCTATGAGAAGACTAATTTTGACTTCATAATGGCTCTCCTTGTTGTGTGTGTCAACTTCTCTATTTTGTAAAACAAGGATGTTCCCATTTTATTCTTCATAAACCAACACCTTGTCATGGTTATTTGTATTTGTTAGCTATCCCAAAGTTGTTGATGTTGGTATGAGTATGTCTTCCTCATTTTTCTCAACAAAATAAGGTAACTCATTAAACCATAATGCAAAACCTTCTTCATCACCTTCCTCTTCTTGCTTGTTATCTTGTTGTCCCAAATGATTTGTTAACATGGGTATTGACATACTCTTCTCATCTTCAACAAAAAATAGGAGTTCAATAAATAAACTAGTGAAAATTTCACGCTCAACACCTCTTCCTTTTCTTTCAACATATTGTCTTGGTTGATCATGCTCACCATCCCCATGCAACAAGTCTAATTTTTCTTTTTATACAAGTTGAAAGTTCATCAACTATAAATTGTTCCTCTCTTAACTCAAAAACTCCCCATTTTTCCCACTAAACCAACTATCTTGATAAACAATGGGTCCAACTTTATAAAGGTAAATAGTATTTGGACAAGAAGGTTGATTATAGAGGTCTTTTTGAGTTTCTTGAGAATGTATAAGTATGTCAAAACCTAAGTTGTGCATGAAACAAATTATTCATTTGATCATATTATGTGTCCAAACAACAGTATAGGTTTGAAATCAATTTGGTACATCACCTTATTAGTCATAGGTTTCATTTAGTGTTTCCTTCACCCCTTTTCCTAGCATACAACAATAACATAGGTTAAATAAAGTGAAGTCCCAAGGGAACCAACCCTCTCTAGAGATTCACTCCAAGCTATGGGAAACCCATAGGCCCTGGAGTGTTTCCATGTTTCACTAGATTGTTAAGTCAAGCAATTGGCAAGGGTGCAAATCCAAGTGACAACAATTAGTTTTAAATGGCTTGTTTGAGGAGTGTAGAAGATGGTTTTGGGATTAATTCCTTGGTTTTGCAAATCTATATTTTATTTTATCTTCCTTAAGTTTGAAACGATTATATCGTAGATGGTCTATTGGTTCATATTTTATTTTTATCTTTGAGTTGAATAATTGAATCTTGATAAAGCTTTTCTATTTGGTGTTTTCTAAATGAGATCCTACTTGTCACAACTTGATTACTTAGAGGTGTTGGTAGAAGGACATGCTCCATGATTTTTATTTGTAATTTATACTCTCATGGTCTTATATTTCTTCTTGGATTTTTCAGTTTCACATAAAATTGAAGTTGAGGTTGTAGAGCCTCTCTAATGTCTAATAAAATTGGTGCTACTAGGTATACACACAACTCAGAGGAAAAATTTCTAACTGAACAATTCATCTTTCATAAGAGGTTGCATTTAATTATCAACTAGGGACTCATAAACTTTAGACAATGTTGACATAATATATGCGTTCATGGACTCTAGACACATCCTACATTAATGGAGTATAGGAAATTACACATGTTCAAAAGACTACAAAAGCTAGAAAATGAAATGAATTTCTAAATCACAAAACATGGGGAAATAAATATAAATTGCTACCTTATACTACCAGTACCTAACACTCAAGACTATAACTGTGAATTGTTAAAAACTAATTCCTAGCTAATTCCTTTGGATTATGAAACCAACATGAAGCTATAAAATTAAATCCAAAACTACATAATGGAATTCATGAATTGGAACACATGCATCTAACTGGAAACTACTTAACTAATTTCAACAATGAATTAGTTAATCTAATAACATAAATTAAATTAGATGAGCGGTACCTCAAGTGGCCCTTGCTTGAGTTGTTGCTTCCATAGAAGTTGTCAACACCTACTTACTTACTAAAAAATTCATGATACCAACTAATTTTCTTTATTGCATATAAACTTTGAATTCTTACATACAATCCAATAAGAGTCTACTAAAGATTTGTTATTCAATAACATGTATCTATAGTTGTAACTAATAACAGATAAAAACTTACTTATCATCTTGATCAACTAACAACTAGAACAACTATTAGCAACTAGATTTACTCCTTGACAACAAATCCCACTATATAGGGTTTTTAAGGAGTTTTATTCTTCTAGGACTAAAAACAAGCTCATGAAGTATCTATCCACTCTCCCTCAAAGATAGGAAGAGGACTTAGTCTAATAATAGAAAATAAAAACTGTGAAACAGTAGTAGAGAAACTAATTTAGAACAATATTCTTAATGGTTAATTGTTATGACAAAGATGTGTTCCTAAGGATAATTACATCATAAATTAATCCCACTAAGAGAAGACTCCTCCTCCTGGTGTTCTTATTTAGTGAGAAAAATCATGATGTGGTGATTCACAATTGATCATTAAATGATCACCTTCATTCTCTTCTAGAAGTGTCACGCTTTGGTTTTTTTGACCTCTCCCTTGCAATCGTCCACAATCCTTATGTTGCAAGCTGGAAAACATGTTGTGAGTTAACAGTCTTTCTTGTTGTAAGATGTTAGTTTCATTCCTAAGGCTTCCACATTATTAACAATCATACTTAAACATAGAATCATACTAAACCCCATAGACATTCATGAATTCATACAAGCATATATCAACATAACATATTTCTATTTCCACATACTTGAAACTGCTTAAAAGTGTATGAAAGGTATATAAAAGATATATAAATTCTTGGGAATGTTCGTGAAACTTAGCAGATGAAATGATTAAAACATAAATCAGTAAAGGAAAACTAACCATTAATTGAGCCCATCATTTCCCCCCGACTAAGTTATTGCTTATACTTGAGCAATTTTAAGGTTGAAGGTTATATTGTAGGGCCATCTCTCTAAAATCCACCACTTATTCCACTCCTTTTCCCTGCTTCAAGTAGTAACCTTTTTTATTTGAGAGCTTTGTTAGGATTGTTTTTCTGCCGTTGCTTCTTCCCCTCATTTCCTCCCTTTCCAGTGTGGTATAGGGAATAGGAGGATAGGAGGATGAAAGGTAAGTGGGAACCAAGCAACTCCATTTTTGTAGCCAATTGAAATGTACTTATGTGACCTACCAATTGCTACCACATAGTTGTAAATGGAATGAGGTTCCTTCCTATTCACTTCTGGTGTAAGCTCCCCCCATCTGCTTTGACCAAAGTTAAGTGTCTCTTTGATTATGCCTTTTGCTACTAGTCCCTTCATTCTTTTGTAATCCTATTCTATGCATTCCACTATATTTGTTCCAACTCCCTTGTGCTCTAAGAGATCCAACCATTGAAATATCACTGCATTTGGATGCATTTGCCTCCTTTCTTAGCTATAAGGGGATAGATTTCTTTTTCTCATGATATTCCTATAGAAGCTTTCCCCTTTGATGCTCATTTCTAACATAAGAGGCCAAAGCCCTTATTTGGAGATCCCCCACAAACATTAATGGGTTCCATGCAGTTTCATTTGAATGAACAAAATTGTGCAAATAAACCACACAATCGATCTTGCCTTTCAAGTATGAACTTTAGGAAAGTTTCTAAGAACAAACATTTCCTAATCATGGCAACAGGTAGTTCACTAATCATCTAACTAAAATGAAAACATAAAAAAAATTCCTGCAAAAACAAGGCATAAACCTTGGTAGGCGGTTTGCATTTCATCAACTCCACTATTTTATCTACTAGTTCCTCAATTCTTACTTTTAATTTCATTACCTCTATTTCTTGCTTCCCAACTATCCTAACATGATTAGATATCATTTTAGTTTTCTCCCTTTCCCATTCTTTTTCTTTTTTGAAGAATTCTTGTGTTCTCTTCCATAATTGAATACCTAATGACACAATAGTTGGTCTAATGGGGGTCTTTATGGGTCTAATTGAGCACTTTGGAACTAGATATTTTCCATCTATATCCACCATGGAAATTTGTGCCAATATTTGTAGTTTTGATCCATGCTCAAATTTATGGAGTCTTTCTTCCAACTCCTTGATTCTTACATCCCTCTCATTGTCCTTCTACTAATATGTTTTCAATAAGTCTTCTAATTGCTTAATTCTCTGTAAGGCTTCTTGAAGTTCATTATTTATATTCCTTTCTTCCAAAAATAATTCCTCTTCTTTCTCCAAAAAATGTTCCTCCTACTTCTTTTGTATACACAAACCCTTCTAAGACATGACTCTTTGGAGATCTTTTTCTCATCTTTTTGGAAATACAAATATCTTCTCAATCAAAGTCAAAAGTGACGGTAAAATATAAATGCTATCCAATTGGTGTTTTTATTTCATCACCAGGAGCATTCCCTTTTGAGTCTATGTTTGTTTCTATCATTACAACATCTTCTTTCTGCTTTTTATCCCTTCCCTTCATGGGGCCCTTCTTTCTTAGGAAATGTGATTGCCTCCTTAATAGTGTGGCCTTCCTTTGCCCCTTTCTATGTGCAGAGGTAGAAGCCCCACTCTTTCTTTTCTTTCCTTTTGGTGGCCTTTTATTGGAAACTAGGGTTTTTGAATTATCTTCAGCTCCAGGCTGCAAGTTGTGTTTCTTGCAGACACTGCTCTTTTGGTTCCTTCGTGTTGCAAGTAGGTGTTACAACAGGGGAACTAGAGGGTATTTTTCCCTAAGGAGCAGTCACAACAAGCTATTTTTATTCTTGTTCTTGACCCCTATCTTCTTCATTATGAATTTGAATGATGTTGATATTGTTGCAATTCAGAAAATCCTCCCATGACACATTAGGAAATTTAACCCTAAGACTTCTTTTCACCAATAAAGTAACTAAACAAAAATATGATAGTGTTGACTAATTTATTTTTCTTTTATACTCTGAGGACATTTTTTTAATAAATTATACAAAATATTTGGAACATTCACATGCCTTTGGTGGCGTAAATGACTAAGAAATTTAAAATAAACTATGTACAATAGTGACTATCTTCCATCACATGTTAATTAACTTATAATATGAGAAGCTACAAAGACCCAAAGATAAGACTTTGGTACCTTGTGAGGAAGAGTCCAAGTTCTCCCTTGGCAAGGAGAATTCGATCCTAGTTGTAATTGCATTTTCTCTTACTGGAAATTCTTCTCCCACCCTTGGAAGACTTGACACTTCAACTACAATGGCTTATGATGCACCTACTCTCAAACCCATAACAATTGTCTTATCATTGTGTAGGGTGATGGAAAATTGTTGGGTCATAACTTCATTGAATTATGCGAGTCTCAAAAAGTAGTCCAACCAGCCAGCCTGTTGGAAGATAGGTAGGCATTTCCTATCTTCCAAAAACAAATTATGGGTTGTTGGTTCCTTTCTCACTATGTCACCCCTATTATAGTGCCTCAATTTGTAGTCACTCTCACTCATTATGCTCTGCTTTGTTTTTGTTCTAATATATCATCCAATTATATTGCTTCTTTGCTATTTTGTATGTTATTAGTTAATTGTGTTACCCAATTCTACTACTGAACACCTTTCTCTCTCTTCTGAACCCTTCAATTTCTTGATAATGGTAGAAAATGAAGCAACAAGAAGCTAAAAAAAACTAAGGACTATGGCCTTGAATACCCCTCCCCCAGCTAAAGTTCCTAAGTGTCCTCACTTAGTATGTACGAAATGGCGAAGGGATAATTAATACACAATGGAAATTTTAAATGTTAAGTTGACATGCATGCATGAATGATAAAAATATACAAAATTAGTAAGATCTACTGTCAATTATGACAATTAATACGAAGAGTACTTTTTGATATGCTATGAGATGATGTATGTCACATGTGAATTTGTTGAGTGCCACCATGCAACACGATTTAAAATGATTTGAAGTGATGGTTTTGAACTACAAGATTCCATGGTGTGGAGTGTAATTCAACATGAGGTGACCACATGACAAATAAATTTGAATTGATAAATGAAAGGCTACACAAAGTACGTGATGTGAAAGGTGAAAGTCAATGCATGGTACAGAGTATGTGAAAAAGATGATTTGATTGCTACGTGTGATGGAAAAGTGAAGTTGCATGAAATGAAAGTGAATTATGGATACTATGGGCATGACTGAAAGGATGGATGTGCAAGTGTTATGGGTTGATGAATGAAACAAGTCCCTTCTGAACAATGTGCCTCAGACCATGTCGTTGCAGGTCCCTTAAGAGCTGATGTCTATTAGAAAGTGAATATTTTGAATGTCACACGTGCAATGTGTGCATGTGTTTTTTTTGTTTTGAATATTTTACCAATGAAATAGTAGGAGGCGATTTGTGTAGCTCATCTTTTAATATTTTTGATGAACTATTTGTTTCTATTGTGGAATTTTATATTTTTGGTTCAAACTAATGTTGTAAGGATGGTAGGAAATCATCTTTTCGCAATAGCCTCTTGTAGGTTTTCAACCGTGGGCCATTAACTAGTAATGAAAACCTAACATCATCAATAGTCTATTATTGAACTGCTCCATTTGGAAAAAAAATATTTTGATTTCATATGGCCCAAGCCATCTAGCTTGTAGTTTTTCTTTGTAATCTTTGAACCTTGAGTCATAAAGTAGTGCCCAATCACTTGCATTAAGATCTTTTATCTTAATAAATTAGTCATGCCACCACATCCTCTGTTTCTGCACAATTTTAGTGTGATGTATGACTTCCATATGAATCTCATTCAATGCATTGAGGTTATGCAACATCTCATTTTGTGCCTCAAATATATCCATTCCCAATTTGATTGTTGTCCTCAGAGTTTTGTACTTAGATTCTATTAGAAGAACTATCTTATTTTCCATACACCAATTCATATGGTGTAAAGCCTATTGTTGTTTTCCAAGTTATCCTATAAGCCCAAACTACTTCAGGTAACCTAGCTGCCTAATCCTTTCTATGGATTTTCACTATTTTTGTCAGAATATTTTCTATTTCCCTATTAGTCACTTCTACTTGGCCATTTTCTTGAGGATGATAAGGTGTAAAATTTCTATGCCTAATTTCATATTCTTACACTAATTTGGTAATCAGGTCTAAGATAAATTGTGGCCCTTGGTTTGTTACTATCTCTCTAGGAACACCATATCTTGTAAAGATATATTCATAGAGAAATTTTGCAACATTTCCATCCCTTATAAATTGCAAGGCTTTGACATCCACCTATTTTGTAAGATAGTCAGTATAAACCACCACATATTTCTTATTGTTGGATGTTGGAGATATAGGACCAATAAAATATAGCCCCCATTTATCAAATGGTGCCATGACTAATTATGGTTGTAAAGGAATTTTATCTATTTTTGTAGGTCGCCCCATCCTCTAACATCTATCATAAATCCTTATATATTTGACTGCATATTTATGGAGTGTTGGCCAATAATAGCCATTAGTCAAAATCTTAAGAGTTGTCCTCTTTGCTACAAAATGTCCTCCACAAGGCTCATTGTGACATGCTTTAAGAATATCATGGACTTCATCCTCTTTGATGCACCTTCTCATTGTGTTATCAAGCCTCTTCTCCCTTGGTGAGAGATGTGGTGGTGTTTTCCCTTGAACTAGGTAACTGTCTATGTCTGCATACCATGGTGTATGTAGAGATAGGGTAAATAAGTGTTAATTTGGAAATGAATAATCTAAAATATCCTCTTTTGACTTTTTTGGAAATTTGGAGATAAAGTATGCTACTACATTTGTTTTTCCTGGTTTGTCTACTATGGTAATATCAAACTCTTGAAGTAGCAACAACCATCTCACAAGTCTACCCCCAACTATCGGTTTGTTCATCAAGTACTTGATTGTTGTATGGTCTGTATGGATGAATACAAAATACCCTATGATGTAGTGTTTGAATTTGTTGATTGTATGGACTACTACTAACATCTCCTTTTTAGTCAGTGTAATTGAGCTATGTCCCTCGAAGGATCTCAATGATATAATATTTGGCATACTCTAGATTCCCTTCCTTCTATCCTAACATAACTCCAATTGTAAAATCAAAAGCATTGGTGTGGATATGAAAAGGCAATGCCCAATTTGGCCCTCTTAATACTAGTGTCTTTGTAAGTGTTTCCTTTAGAGCTTCAAAGGCATGTTGACAAGCAAGTGTCCAATCAAACTCTACATATTTAGACAATAGAACAAATAATGATGCTAAATCTTACTAAAATCTTGCATAAATATTTGGTAGTAGCTAGCATGGCCAAGGAAGCTTCTAACATCTTTCTATTTATGAGGTACAGGTAGTGTTGATATTATCTCTATTTTGTTTGGGTCTTTTGGATTCCTTTATTTGACACAAAATTTCCCAAGACTACTCCCTCTGTGATTATCGTGAAGCATTTCTCATGACTTAGGGACAAGTGGTGATATTGAAATATTTGTAGCACCTTCTCCAAATTAGCAAGTTCTTCTTCATAGGTATGCCCATAAGTTGTAAAGTAATCCATGTAAACCTCCATGGAATCATGAAAAAAGTTTGATAATATGCTCAGTACTGCCATTTAGAAGGTGGCAGGTTCATGGCATAGCCCAAATGGTAAGACAGAGTAAGAATAAGTACCCAAAGGGCATGTAAAGGTTGTCTTCCCTTGGTCTTCTGGGGCTATCTTAATTTGGTTATATCCACTAAATTCATCCAAAACAAAAAGGTATTGCTTTCCTACTATTGAATCTAGTACTTGATCAATGAATGAAAGGGGAAAGTGGTCTTTTCTATTTGTTACATTCAACTCACAGTAATCGACACACACTCTCCATTTCTCTCCTTTCTTACATACAATTACTAGTGGAGGCATCCATTGACTATCAAAGATTGGATAGATGAAACCTGCATCTAACAACTTTTGTAATTTTGCCTTGATTATGTCGCAAACTATTGGGTTCATTCTCCTTTGAGGTTTATAGCCATCATTGATGTAAATTTGATGCATACATAGGTTTGGGTATATTCCCTTCATATCATGGTAATCCCATACAAATGCAAATGCATGTGCTTTCAGCACATTCAACAATGAAGATTGTTGTGCAATAGTCAATTGATTATTTACATTTAATGTCTTCCCTAGTGTAATCTCTAGAGTCAAGGATGATGTTTTAACAGATTTTATGCCAAGACTTGCTATATTGGGGCTATAGTTATGTGGTAATAAGATAAGAAAATTTTGAGAAATGGACTTAGATGTATTGGCAAGAATTATGTTCTACAAAGGATCTTGCAAGCATGTTAAATAGTCATATTATTGTGGGTCCCCACCATAGTTGTTTTGCATGATGTTTGCAATCAGTTCATCTTTATCTTGGATTTCTAATATGGGACTGCGTTGAATAGTCATTAACGTTTAACATTTGTAATGAGTATTGATCTTCCTCATCTAGGACAGGCCATACAATTCGCTCCAAATCTACATGTGGCTAAATAGGTGGATAGAGGACTAGCTTCTTGGTTACATTTCCATTGGAAATGATCATGTCACCAAACTTGCAACCTATGAAGGAATCTACAATAGCCAACCAAAGTCTCCCCAAGATGAGGGGATATCCTACAAGATTAGCTTTAGGCTGTAACACCATAAAGTCTGTAGGGTACTCCCACAAGTCTAATGTTATTACCAAGTATTTTATGATTCCCTCTTGTTTGATTGTAGACCTATCTACTAACTGTAACATAATAGGTGTAGTTCTGAGCTCCATTAGTTGTAATAGTTTCATGGTTTCTTTGGTCATTTCATTAATAGTTTACCCAAGGTCAATTAAGGTATTCTTAATGAAAGTGCCATTAATTTTGACATCCACTACAAGGCTCCTAGGATCTACATACTTGGGGACAACTATGTTTCCTAACATAATGTTTGCAAGTTATCTTAAGACATGTATAGTGTAATGGTCCTTATATTTCCTACCTGGTTTTTCGAGGCATAACTAATTATTTTGGTGTAGATTGGTACTTCCTTGATTTCTTGATGAGGGGTATCTTAATGCAAAAATATTTTAGATGTCCCAACAAATCAGTTTCAACTCATGAATGATGTTTTTGTACTATTAATCTCTCAGGGAAGGGGGTTCTAGACTTATGTTTTTTGGGTTGACTTGATTTGATTCAAGTTCCCTAGGTTTTTTTCCCATAGGTTTTGTTGGAGTTCTTCATCAATCAACTTTGAGATGCGAGGAGATGAAGGCCCAACTAACATTTTCCTTGATCTGAGGTAGACATCACTCACCTCAACCCCATAAGTGGGGTATTATATGGTGTTGTTAGCATAATCCTATTTGATAGAGTTATTATTTGGTTAGGTGCAAGTTGTGCTAGCAATTGAGGTGCTCTTGGTGGTGTTGGTGCAACTATTGTTGGATTTGACATTATGGCTTGTTGGTGTGGTTGCAAAGGCTGTTGTGGTTATTGATAATTTTGATTTTTCCAGTGATATGCCCATTGGTTTTGTAGGGGTGGCCATTGGGATTATAATTTGGTCCTTAGTAATTTTGTGGTGTCCATATGCCCTATTGTTGTTGATTCCAATTGGATTCTTGGGGTATTGACCATTGTAAGTTTTGCACATTGGTCCAAGATTGAGGGTTCCAGTTTGGGAAGTTTGCATTATTACCTAGAAATGACATATTATAAGTAAAGGGATCTTGGGGCATACCTTGCCTTGGCTGACATGGTTGACATTGAGTGATGTGAAACATTTGACCTTCTTCATCTTCCAGGGCATGAAATCTTGGCTTCCCTTTCTTGTCCTCAAAAATACTAGCCAACTTCTTGCACTTGTAATTAATCTTCTTTTGGTGACAATGTGGACAATATTTTGTGAGGGTTGCTTATGCTTCTTCTTGGTTTTTCTTGATATGGAGGGTATCCAGTTGTGTATCCAAATGACTAATGATGTCCTCCCTCATGTTTGATAGAATATTGCTTGGCTTCACCCTTAAGACTCCATTGGATGATTTGTTGAGAGAGGAGATAATGTCTCCTCTTGTCTTCTTGATGAAAGACCTAGAATAGTTTCTACATGCTTTACAAATTTCACCAAATGGAAACTATGAGATTTCCCCTACCCCAATAAGGTTGAGGGCATCCATATAGTCCTCATGAACTCCCCTTACGAATACTAGTTTTAGGGATTCATCAGAGAGTATGTTTTGATGGGATTTCTTGAGGTAAAATTGAAACCTCTCAACATAATATTCCAACGATTCATTTTATTTCTATGACATCCTAAAGATGTCATCCCTCTTTCTATCTATGCCTCAGTAGTAATGTTGGTATTTCTCTAGGAATTTTGTCTTCATTATATTCCAATCGAGAACATCACTTCCCAACCCCATGAGCCATCTCAAAGCAACATCTTTCAATGTAGCTAGAAACAATTTGATTTTGTGAGCATTCGTGGTACAGTCATAACTTGGGCATAGGACATCAAAATAAAAAGGAAGGTGTCTAGGTCCTTTGTAACCAACCCATAGAAGACAGGGAGTGCTAAAGGAGGTATGTTCTTCTAGGTAGTAGCCCTTTCCTGGTTGGTTATAGGGAATTCAAATGTTACATGCTCTGGTGGATCTTCTACTACTGCATCACCCATGATGCCTATATATATTTGGGAAGTCTCCTTTGTGGTTGGTGTAAGGCCCAACTAATGCTCATTCAAGTTGCTATTAGACACACATTTCAAAGGTGGTTCCTAGTTGAATAGTATCATGTCCTCGAATTAGGACACTAAAAACAACTAAGCATGGGAATACGACTGAATAAATAAAATATATATTAATACAATTCTAATTATCAAGAGATAATATTATAATTATAATTATCTAGTATAATATTAAAAAATACTAAAATATAGAGTATAATCATTACAATATATAAATATAAATACAAGTAATATTACAATTATAATTATAGATAATATTATAACTATATTTAATCACTATAAAATAAACATACAAATATGACTATAATATTGATACATGAAAATCATATAAATATAATAAACTAATAAATACATAATTCCACAAACTATAATAAAAGAAAATATAAAAGAAAAAGATAAAATAAAATATAAACCATAATATCAAAATAAAGTCAAATACGAATTCCTTAGCATAAGTGATAATCAACAGCAAACACTTTTATTAAGGGAGCAATCAAAAGAAGCTGACCCTTGATATTGAATTAGGTCCAAACAAAAGACAAGGCATGAAAAGTCACGTCCCAAGCTGCAACCTTAAATAAGGGCCAAAGTAAGTCTAAAGGGGGAAGGAGAAAAAAGGACATCGAATGAAGGAATAAAAAAGGAAAAAAAGGGCTTCGAACAGAGAACAAAGAATCACTCATGTGGCTAGAGGAAGTGAACACTGGGAGGATAAAGGTTGGTCTACATTAGCAAACCAACTCAGAAAAAAACCATTGAAGAAACTAGCAAACCATTCATGATTTTATTCCATGTCTAACATGATTGATAAAATAAAAACATTAATTAAGACTGTAGCCTCTTATATGATTGTCGAGCTCTAGTAACAAATGCTATTGTCGACGTTGTGTTATTTATCCTCAGAGGTCTTTTACACTGTATTGTCATATTGCTATGCGGAAGCAACATATCTATGTTCTTCTGTAGCATATATGATGGCCACAATCGTGTCTAAATATGGTGGCACTGCTATATGTTCTTCTGGGAGTCATCACACATCTTACACAACTCATACTCCTCATTGCTATCATCACATATGTATTGACGGGAACTCACTCTTACTTAGATACCTATGTGTAATTCGTCGGCTCTATATACAATATTAGTCATTAAAATCCCCTTTGTCATTTGAAGTTGGACGCGCATGTAAGGAGTCAGCAAACCTGGCAATGCTTTAAGTGATTTCTTTTTCATCACGGGTGTTACACGTATTATACTCTTCAGGAGAGAGTATCATTGAAACCAGGATGACTTTGGGAAGTCTCTATATCAGACTCAAAGGAATCAGGGACCGAGTGTTCTTCCAAGGCAATCGTCGATATTGGTAAAGACATAGAACAAAGCTTGGTGAGCCATTTGCCTCTCTGGCATTACTATTGCTATAGAAGGAGTGTGACTTTCCAGAGCCTACAATTCTTACTAAGAGTATTCGAAAGGCTAAAGACAAAACTTTAAGATAAACCTAGAAAGGGGTCATTACAAGTGGTATTAGAGCAACTTTCCTGCCACCCTGTGAAAATAGTGTATGCAAACTTACCAAAGACAAAGGTATATTCTATAAACATATAGAAACACATTCTGATGTATACAGATTAGGTATGTCTGGTAACCATTGAATGTAATTACTTGTCGTTGACATTCGTTATCTGTATCATAGCTATTGTATGTAAGTGTAAAATAAGTATCAAGATATATATGCATAAATGGATAAATATATATATGTTATTTTTAATTGGACACTAATGACATTCTGATGATCTATTCCATCATAAGTATTGTGTGTGGTAACCACATGAAACAACCATGGAAGGCTAGAAAAGAAGGATAATTACATCTCTGCACCCCTGACAATATTGAAGACAACTATGATCGATCATTCTATTGAAACATAGAATAAGAAGGCAGCACCATAAATGGAAATTAAGAGTTTTCTGTAGAGAAAAGTGGTAAGTATTGGGTGAGTGCTTTCATAGCTCTAAAACAACAATCATAAATACCTTTATACAATTAGAAAATAAATTTGTTAAATATGTTATGAATGCAAATATTAATGATTGATAAATATATAAATATAAATATCATTAGGATTTGATTCACATGCATTCATAAGGTAAATAGATTATTTACATTGAACTCTTAATATCTTGATGAATTCATGAGTCCCCATAACATGTTGTAATTGTGGGTAACTTGTTAATATGATAATAATTAAATGCAATTATTTGTACCATCAAACAATCATGTAGTTGGTTGAGGGATGGAACCGATAGGTTGAGCAGGTACTAGATTTCTCCTCTAAGTAGCCCACCCACATGGATGACTGCAGTCTGCCATTGTTGGGCCAAGAGGGCCTGCGTAGCCACTCTTGGGCTTAGAGAGAGTATCTACGGGCCTCTTATGGAAATCCTTCCTCCAAACTATTGCATGGTTGGATCAACTTGAGAAACTCTCCTTCATAGTAGGAGATGAGGAAATAGGAGAGGGATAACAGGTGCTAGAGGCCCTTCCAAGTAGCCCACCCACATGGATTATTGTGTGTATACCATTGTTGGGCCAAGAGGACCTGCATAGCTTCTCTTGGGCTTGGAAGGAACACCTTTATGGGCATCCCCATGCAACCATCCTATTCAACCATACCTATGAGTGAGGAGACCAATAACTTCAACAAGGTGTTGTTTGGGTCAATGCTATGTGTGCCTCTCATATATTTAAGTATATGCTTTGAGATAATTTATGAGTGTTCGAGTGTATTCAAGGTTTACGTTATGACTTATATGTATGCTTTGTAACATATGTTCGTGTATTACATGTATTCAAGTGTTTGCTTCATACTCATGTATATACTTGATGACCTTGGGATGGTGGACAGGTCCACGGTGTAGTATGGGATACACCAAATCCCCCTTCCCAGTTGTCTAATGATATATTTTAGTATATAATGATTTGTGACTGTGTTTGTATTTGAGTGTATACTCTATGATTGTATTTTCATTTGTATAATCCTATAAATAATGATAGAATGCCCCAATAATGCATGTTAAATAAATAAGGATAGAGTGCATATTAGGTAATTCATGGCAGCACGCATAATAGGAAATGTATGGTAGGGTACATATAGATAAGTAATAGCATATTTGATGAGTAATAAGATTATGGTAGAATCCATAGAATCTATTAAATAACATTACAACATTGCATGATTAGAATATGTCAACCACTACCAAATTATCATTCTTTCTTAATCAAGTCATTAGGGAGGAGAGTTGGAAGTGCATGGGGGATAGCAGGTACTAGGGTCCCTTCGAGGTAGACCACCCTCATTGGATGACTGTGGTTGTGATGTCCCTGCTCTAGTTAGTTCTCAGGAATAGTGTGTTAGCCTATTTCTTGGACCCTTATGGGCTAACTGAAGTGGTTAGAGGGTCAGTGGTATTTTCTAGAGGAGTTTTGTCATTCTCATTTTTGGAGCTTAGTGATTGGCTCACAGCAGGCCTTGGCAGTTCAGGGGTTGACAGCTTCTGACGGCATGGGAATATATGGAGTTTAGAGAGAGTTATGGATTTTTAAGTGATTTGAGTTAATTATTTAACTTAATGCTTTATTATAAAGTCAAATTGACTTTATACATATTATCACTTAAATATTTCATAAAAGTGATTTAAAATTCAATCACTTATGCATAGAAGTGGGCGCCCAAGTATTTAACTTGAAACTATTGGAAAGTGATTTAAATATGATTTAAAATATTTAAATGATTGCAAGTGGCGTCACTTTCTTGAAAGTCGTGCCTTTTGGGATATAAGGCAATTTTGGAAAATAAAACCCGTTCATTGATTATTTGACTTTGACATTGTTATTTCTTTGTGCTATTCTCTAAGACAAGGGTTTGAGCATTTCTGCCATTGGAGAACGAGATTCTCTTCAGTGTTGAGCATTTTTGAGACTGTGAGAGACCAGTCGAATTAGTGCATTTGTGAGGGCTTCATTCAGAAGTTCTATTGAGCTTTATCAGAATTTATTGTTGAGTTTTACCAGTTTGCAATAAGCAAGAGGGGTTCTACACCTGAGGCGTCCTCTTCAGCAATTCTACAGCTTCCAGCTTTGGCTCTTCAGCATCTTACTTGGGTTGTACTATTTACATTGGGAAATGTGCCATCTAAAGGAGGCGTGTGAAGTAACTTGCTAAAACGCCTTTCTTTTGGCTTCTGTTTGTGTTCCATTCTTGGCGTCTACCTATCTTAGGGGTTTGTATCCTATTTCGGAGTGGGAGAAGTCAGATTTGGAGCCTAGGCGTGCATATTTGTTAGTTTTCATCAATTTCGGCTGGCAAGCTGGGATACTTCTTTATTTAATTATTCTGGAGCATTTCGGGTATGTAATTCATTTGCAATCCCATTGTATGTACTGCAAAATAACATCTATTACATTTGTTGCTCAAAATATTACTGTATAGCATTTTTATGAGCTTTTATATGATGCACCCCTTCTCTTCTATCTACAAACTTTATGTAAAAAACTAAAAAAACACCAAAAGACTTAATAAATACTACAGGGGTTTGGTTAGAGCCAGTTGGGCTCATCACAGTGGTTTGCCATTGGGGGTCGAGGGGGTTGTTTAGCCACTCTTGGGATGAGAAGGGAGTGCTCTAAGGGCATCCTAGTGTGTCAACCTCTTGCCTCGCCTATGAATTCGATGATCAAAGGATAATAACGTGTGAGTGTTTTAGTATCTATTTGATTTGCTTAAAAATTGAAAATTGAATGCACTGTATCTATGACCTTGTATTTATATTTGAGTGCATACCCTCTGACTTGTACTAGATTCGAAAAAGTTCAATATTGTTTAAGAAATAATGTTCTTGATTTCAGTATTCTTTTTCTTGAAGTATAGTTGCTTCCCAGGACAAATACTTGCTCCCTATGATTTACAATTACTTTGTGTATTGCTAAGTACCTTATAGGTATGCTTCCTATTTGAGTGTATTTATATTGCTTCCTACCTTATGATTATTTATGCAATTGCATACCTTTTATGGGTTTATGTGCTCTACGTATGTACTTCAAGTGTATTTCTTTTCCTAAGTATAATTACATGATTTACATGCCTTGTGTGTAATTTGTTACTCGATGTTTCTGTGTGTATTTGTCTTACATTGTGTGCCTTACTCCATGTATTTATAAGTGTATTTCATGTATTCATTTGCTTCATGTGTAATCTATGATTATGCTCTATACATGTATTCATGTTTGCTCTATGCTTTGTATCTTGTATGCATTTATGACTAATATGTTCAACATGACTGCTATGTGAATAACGCCCTGATGTGTCTTTCATGATTTGTGTGTTTTCAACATGTCTACTCTATTCTCATGCGTACTTGCGATTGACAAGCATACCCCATGCTTTATATATTCAAGTGTATACTTCATGAATGCTTCATGCCTTGTGTATTCGAGTCTATGTTCCATGTTGATGTATGCTCCATGTATTTATTTATGCCTATACTTTATACTTTATTGCTTACATGTATTCAAACGTATGATTCACATCTTATGAGTGTGCCTCATGTATTACATGCTTGTTTCATGCCTAATATGCTTTAACATGTTTACTGCATGTGTATATTTCTGTTATGTACACTCCTAATTGGACATGTATATTTCTTCAAGTGTATTTGCATACCTTGAGTGTATTAATGTTCCTTCTTGTATTTCCTAAGTGTATGTATCATATCTTGTGAAGTGATTATGTGCTTGCTATATATTTGATGCACCTTCAACAAGATTATTTCATGAAAGCTTTATATGTGATTAATTCATGTTTGTCAAGACTCTTCATACATGAGTACCCTCTTAATACCATGAATATTCTTTGTAAAGTGACTTATGTTCCTTTCAATGTTTTCTCATGCTTTGTATGTTACTAGAGTCACGTCCCAGGCTACAACCTTAAATAAGGGTCAAAGTAAGTCTAAAGGGGAAGGAGAAAAAAGGACATCAAATGAAGGAATAAAAAAGGAAAAAAAGGCTTCGAATAGAGGAGAACAAAGAATCACTCCTGTGGTTGGAGGAAGTGAACACTAGGAGGATAAAGGTTGGTCTACATTAGCAAACCGACTCAGAAAAAAACTATTGAAGAAACTAGCAAACCATTCATGATTCAATTCCATGTCTAACATGATTGATAAAATAAAAACATTAATTAAGATTGTAGCCTCTTATATGATAGTCGAGCTCTGGTAGTGAATGTTATTTCCAGTGTTATGTTATTTATCCTCAATGGTCTTTTACACTGTATTGTCATATTGCTATGTGGGAACATCGTATCTATGTTCTTCTGTAGCATATATGATGGCCACAATCATGTCTAATTATGGTGGCACCGCTATATGTTCTTCCGGGAGTCATCATGCATCTTACATAACTCATACTCCTCATTGCTATCATCACATATGTATTGACAGGAACTCACTCTTACTTAGATACCTATGTGTAAGTCATCGGTTCTATATATAATATCGGTCAACAAAATCCCCTTTGTCATTTGAAATTGGATGCATATGTAAGGATTCAACAAACCTAGCAATGCTTTAAGTGATTTCTTTGTCATCATGAGTGTTACATGGATTATACTCTTCAGGAGAGAGTATCATTGAAATTGGGTTGACTTTGGGAAGTCTTTGTATCAAACTCAAAGGAATCGAGGACCGAGTGTTCTTCCAAGGCAACTGTTGATATTGGTAAAGACACAAAACAAAACTTTGTGAGCCATTTGCCTCTCTGGAATTATTGTTGTTGTAGAAGGAGTGCGACTTTCCAGAGCCTACAGTTCTTACTAAGAATATTCAGAAGGCTAAAGAAAAAACTTTAAGATAAACCTAGAAAGGGGTCATTACAAATAGTCCACTAAACCATTGCAAGGCTCCATTTAATTATTAATTAGGGCTATGCAAAATTTTGATGATGCTAGCACTATATGTGTATCCAGAGATTCTACAATACCTATATCATCAAGTATAGGTGGTTTACACATGTGCATGAAAATATAAATTACTTGAAAAGGGAAATAAAGCTTAAATTGCAAAATAGAGTAAATAGCTTAATTTGGCACCTATGCTACATGTACTCTCAATTTAGTATTGTAACTAGTTAACTACTAAATTGAGCTCTACAATAAACTATATCACTAACTATTAACTCTTCACAACTCAACTAATTAACTACTCTAGGGGCTTGAATCAAAGTAATGTTACAACATGCATACAACCATGAATCTATTCTAAAATTAATGCAACATAAAACATCTATTACGACAAAAAAAATTGAAGTGGGTGGACAGTACCTTGAGGGGCTCTTGCTCAAGCTATTGTGCCCACGAGATAAACCAAATCTATAGAATTAACTAATCATAGAAATAAGCTGAAAAAATATTTATTGCATTGAAAACCGAACACTCATGATATAGTAGGACTCTCCAATAGATTTCTCATTAAAAAATTCAAACTAATTGTAATAGTAAACTTGCATAAAACTGAGAATACACTTTAACTATAATTCTAACTATATCTCCAACTAGATTTACTCAACTACCAAGCCCCAAATAAAGGTGTGGGAGGAGATTTATTTGCATAAAGACTCATAAAAGAAACTGAAATGAAAAACTAAATGCTAGTGTCCCCTCTCATGAATAGGAGGAGAACAATTCTTTTACAACATAAGCTTTAATTAAAAAGAGCAAAAGAGAAGTAGAAACATGACTCTTGCTCAAACGGTTTTGACAGAGACATAGTCAAATTGCCACATTGAGCCCATCAATATTGATCCCTTCTTCCTCTATCATATTTATTCATTGTCCTGGTGACTCACAATTCAAACCCTTCATTTATCACCTTCATTTATTGTAGAACTATTGTAGGTTCATCAGTCTAGAATCTTCCCTACTACTCATGATCCTTTGGGTATGGGCTAAACTTCCTAGTTGTTGTGGGTTATAGTATGCTCACTCTAACTTTTGGGCTGCAAGGAGTTAGTTCATCTAACATATACACACTACTAATAACCATACATTAAACATATATTCATACTGCATTCCATACACATTCACATAATTAACCATGTAATTACCAACATATCATAATCATATTTCCATCCATCAAAATATGGTGTAATTCTAGTTTAAGTTGCATGAAGGATAAAAAGGTATATAATTTTAGGAATGTATATAAAATAAGTAGCTTAAAATGTTTGAAATATATGAACCAAGCAAAAGAAAACTAGCTATTAATGGGGCTCATCATTTGGTGTAGGTAAAAGTGTAATGGACGATTCTTCTTCAAGGTTTCCCTCATTTTTCTCACTTTGTTCACTAGTATCTTCTAATGCTTCATGTGCTAAGGGGATAAATCTTCCCAGAGCATCTCACTACCTCTACATGCAATGGTTGTGACTCTTTAGATCAACAATTCTTGCACATTGTTAGTAACTTGTGTTGCTATTCATGGCTAAAACCTAATTACCCTAATGCCAAAAATAGAATTTCTAAACTATGAAAGCTTGAAAGGAATTGAAAATACATAGGAGAATCCTGAACTTAACACCATCCTCGACAATAGTGCCCAAAATTCATAGCCTCTCTAATGTCTAATCAACTTGGTGCTACTAGGTATACACATAACTTAGAGGACAAATTCTTAATTGAGCAGTTCATCTTTCACAAGAGGTTGTATTTAATTATCAACTAGGGACTCGTAAACTTTAGATAATTCTAGAAAAATATATGCATTCATGGAATCTAGACACATCCTACATCAATAGAGTTTAGGCAATTATACATGTTCAAAAGACCACAAAAGCTGGAAAATGAAATGAATTGCTAAATCACAAAATAGGGGAAATACGTATGAACTGCTACCTTATGCTATAGGTACCTAACACTCAAGACTATAATTGTCAATTGTTAAAAACTAATTCCTAGCTAAATCCTCTAGAGTATGAAACTAACATGAAGCTACAAAATTCAATCCAAAACTACATAATGATATTCGTGAATTAGAACACACTAACTGGAAACTACTTAACTAATTTCAACAATGCATCAATTAATCTAATAGCAAAAAGTAAAGTGAATGAGCAGTACTTCAAGTGGCCCTTGCTTGAGTTGTTGCTTCCACAAAAAATTTCAACACCTACTTACTCAACAATTCATGATATCAACTAATTCTCTTTATTGCATATAAATATTTTGAATTCTTACATATAATCCAATAATAATTTGTTGAAGATTTCTTATTCAATAACACATATTTATAGCTGTAACTAATAACATATAAAAACTCACTTATCAGCTTGATCAACTAATAACTAGAACAACTATTAGCAACTAGATTTACTCCTCAACAACAAATCCCACTATATAGGGTTTGTGAGGAGTTTTATTCTTCTAGAACTTAAAAACAAACTCATAAAGTAGTTGTCCACTCTCCCTCAAAGATAAAAAGAGGACTTAGTCTAATAACAAAAAACAATAACTATGAACAAGAGTAAAGAAACTAATTTAGAACTCTATGCCTAATGGTTAACTGCTATGACAAACATGTGTTCCTCAAGATAGTCACATCATAAATTAATCCCACTGAGAACAAAATTCTTCTCCTCCTGGTGGTCTTATTTAGTGAGAAAAAGTATGATATGGTGATTCACAACTGATCATCAAATGATCACCTTCATTCTCTTATGGAAGTGTCATGCTTTGGTTGTTTTGACCTCTCCCCTGCAACTATCCATAGTCCTTATGTTGCAGGCTAAAAAACTTGTTGTTGTGGGTTAACAGTCTTTCTTGCTGCAAGATGTTAGTTTTATTCCTAAGGCATCCACATCATTAACAATCACAATTAAACATAGAATCGTATACTAAATCCCATAGAAATTCATTCATTCATACAAACATATATCAACATAACATATTTTTATTTCCACAAACTTGAAGTTGCTTAAAAGTGTATGAAAGGCATATATATATATGTATATGTATTTATGTATATGTATGTATATATGTATATATATGTATGTATATATGTATATGTATGTATACATGTATGTATGTATGTATATATATATGTTACACACACACATGTATGTATGTATGTAACATGTATATATGTATGTAACATATGTATATATATATATATATACATATGTTACATACATATATATATATATATATATATATATATATACATATGTAACATATATATATATATATATATATACATATATATATATATATATGTATATATATATATATATATACATATGCATATATATGTGACATATGTAGTATGTATATATGCACATATATGTATATAGCATCTATATATATGTTATATATGTATATGTATATATATACATATATATATATATACTATATATATATATACACATATATATATGATATGTATATATACATATGTTACATATATATATATATATGTATACATGTGTATGATATATATGTGTATATACATATATATGTATACATATATATGTATATATATTACATATATATATCTACATGTTATTATGAGCATATATAGTTGCTTTTATATATATATATATATATACACATATATACACATACATATATATATATATATAGTCATATATACATGGGGAGTGGGATGTATGTGTGGGGAATGAAATGATAAAAAAAAAAAAATAAAGGAACTAGCCATTAATTGATCCCATATGAGGTCTGTGTGGGAT
Source organism: Sequoia sempervirens (assembly GCA_007258455.2). NCBI lineage: Eukaryota > Viridiplantae > Streptophyta > Pinopsida > Cupressales > Cupressaceae > Sequoia > Sequoia sempervirens. The sequence goes on from VDFB02353977.1 coordinate 64,933, forward strand.
ATTATGATCACTATGTTTGTATTCATATGTTACTATTTTAATTTATTATTTTTTAGTAACAAATGGATGCTCTTTAATCTCTTTAATTTGTTGAGTGTGGAGAACTTGGGAGAGCTATATAAACTATTGGTTAGGGACTCATGTTTTAGTGGTTAAGTTTATAAATTTGCATATCCTTGTGGATGTTCCTATGTACTACATTACATTGATAATATTTCCTACACCTTATATGTGAGTTATATTGGTTAAATTTTGGATGTCGTGAATTATTTTAGGTTTGACATTACCCATGCAGTGGGAGTTATAGGTTGTGTGTGTTTCCTTTGTTTGATGCTCTCTTTATAATGTAATGTCGAGGGTCTTGAGGTTTTTCATCATATTTTTATGTGTTGCTACCTTATAATACTTCCTATATAAGATATTATATATTCTTGGACCTGTGATTATAGATTGGGTTGGATATGTTGATGGAATAAGATTTACTTGTTATAATGAATATAGATTACTTTTTAGGTACAATTAGTTGGAGGTGTTATCAACTAGATATGGTTGTTATTCCAACTATGGTGATTAATGCTTGGCAAAAACTTAGGCCTAATTATTAACATTTGTTTCAAGATATCAAGTTCAAGTAGGATTTATGCTTCTACGTGACAATTAGTGTGTCATATCTTTGGATTAGATTATATATATTTTGTGCATTAACATGATGGAGGATGAGAGGGTTCTTGTTTGAGGTGGTGGTCACCTTGGTTATTGTTGTAGGTACCTTGATGGAGCTTTGGATGTCTTGAGGGTACATGTTGTATATAGGGCTTGTTCCCTTGATGTTTTAGTTTACTTCTAACCTCTTATGTAATGTAAATAAAAAGTGGGAGAATATTGGTAAAAGGTGTGTTATTCACCTTAAGTAGTATAAATTAATATTTATTTATGGTACACTTAGGGAATCTATGGATGCTTGTAGCACGTGAGCTAGAAATTCTTGGGGCGACTTTGTCTATTGTATGTAGCATTCAAATAAATATTTAATGTGGATTGCACATTGGGAGAATATTTAATATTGAGAAAAAATAGTACCAAAAAGTAAATGAGGGGTGTTGGGTCCCCAAAACCACTACTCCACAATCCTAGGATTGAATTCTAATGTCAAGGCTAGGGTGTGACTTCAAGAAGTTAAAAATAGGGTCCATAAATAGAATGAGTATTAAAGGCCAATTGACACAAGTGGATATTCTCTTCTATGCTTTGGGCTTATCTTAAACCATGGAGGGTCCTCCTAGAGGTATCCTAAATAGGATTGAAGGTGCTAAAAGATGGGATAATATGATAAGCTACAATTGTATCTAGAGTATGTTAGGAACCTAAATTGTCACTAGGCCATGGCATCTTATAGAGATTATAAGAGTATCATTTCTTGAAATTCAAGATGAAGGCAAGTATACATGATTCACCATATTGAAAAAATTGATAATATCTATTTGTGGTGTATCCATATTTGCAATGCTAAATTATTAAATTCACAAAAACTAAGATTAAATCTAACTATTGGTAACAAAAAAAATCATTTTAAAAAGTGTGATTGAATCACTTGTTCCCAAGGATTGGTTCCTATCCAATAGGTAACAAATTCACAACTCACCATATAAAAAATAATGAGTATAAGCATAGAGGAGATGATATAAGTATAAAATACATCAAATAATAGGTTTCAAACATAAAACATACTTAATTATTTAGAATCATACTACAATAATCCATATAAAAAGAATTAATCATCATTACAAGGTTGGAAATATTTTAAAATATTATTATATTTCTCAAATCAAGTTGTAGAGAAGGGAATTCGCCATCCTCAAGATGACGAGATCTCAAGGGGAAAACTATCTCTCCCCTACCTCAGTTGACACAACTCAAGTGAACTCGGATTAAGAGATGTAAGTTTTAATAAAATACGAAAATTATTCAGGAATTTTGGACATTAGAAACTGAAAGAGTAGGGTATAAGGGTCTTCTAGACAACTTGACAACCTCTCTATCCAAGATGACAACACACTCACGCTAGAGTCCCATATAGACAAAAAATTGCATATATCACAAAAAGACACAAAAATACTATGTGCAAGTTTTCAGATGTAAAAAAAGATGTGCAATATGAATGTACATAATTAAAGGTACTAAAATAAATATATTGAATGAAAGTAATATGAAAAGAATGTGGAAAGATTCAAGATTGCACCAAGGGTGTTCGATGGCATTCAAGGTTGCTTCAAAAAGGTTCTTCCACTTGTACCTACACACATAAGACCAAGGAAAAATGATGGGTGGTTGTTTATGAATTTTCCTTAGTCAAACCCCCATAATTGTGTTTCCACCTCCATGGAAAACCTTAGACAAGATACTAATAATAGACATGAAAATTATGAAGAAGACCATATGCTAATCAAAGATAGAGATAAAATGTTAAAGAAATATTCTTGAAGAGTCATCCCATATGAGCGCCAAAAGTAAAGCTTGCTGGTGTAGCGAAGGAGCAACAAGAACCTCCAAGATGACAACAACTTCTTGGCAAGAAGAAACTTGTGCTACAATAATGGAGCTTGCTCTGAAATTTGTAGAAGATCTCGTTGCAAGATGTGTGTGTAGCAACGTGGAGAAAGATAGTGCTTGCTTAATAAAATGTTATAGAATGAGGAAGAAAGAGTTGTATGTGTGTTTCAAGAGAGAATGAGAGCCAAAATTAAGGATTGATACATGAAGAATGAATGTTCCATTCCTTCTCTTGCAAAAGAGAGGGCCTTTTTGGTTCAAACAGCTAGCCTGAGTGATTCTCGATGCAGTTGTAGGTTGGAAGAGGAATTACACTACCAAAATGTGGCAGGTGTAATGTCTCAATGACCACCTTAGTCATATATTTTCATGGGACATTAGCGCAACATGTGGACGTCTTCACGACGTGTATTGGTCTGTGGAAAAATTGTACTTAATGATTGAGGAAAGGGGCATGCTAGGTGGTAATAAAATGGTTTTTAGTTGGGAGAGCATAATTATCTTAGTCTATATAAGGAGGAAGGCATATGGAATGTGAAATTGCATGGGGTGCAATTTTTGACATTATATTTTGCTCCCTACTTTAGTGAGCATATGTGTCCACAAGGAAATGTGAACTAAAGTAAAAAGGGAGAGAGTGTTATACCAAAGATGCAAAGGGGAAGAAAAGTCTTTTATTCATGTAAAGCTACCCCCATGGAAGAGACCCAAGTTGATCCTGGATAAAATGATTGAGTTGTATCACAACAAACATGTTAGCTATAGACAAACATGTTAGGTGAAAAGCAAAGATTTAGACATCAAAGATTATATAGACACAAGATGACACTAATATGTATGGGTAGCAAGATGTGTTATGTTAGTGACCATATAACAATCCAATCAGTCTATGAATTCTACAAACTGCATTGTAGGACAACCACACAAAAGAGACATATAAAATCATAAAGATAGAGTCTAGTGGGTTGCCCCTATGCTAGATGACAAATAAGATAGTTGAATTCAGATATATTTTGAAAAGAGATATGATAAAAAGGATCCATAATAAGAATGCAATAGTCCCTGCCCATCCTTTTGTTCCACTGAGGAACACGAGTTATTTGAGGTCCTATCATAAGAGAGACATGATAAATAGAGAGACAAGGGGATTTGAATATTCGAGGTCAGTATGTTCACATAAACGACATTTGTATATAACTAAATATGAATCGTCATCACGTTCCCAAATATTCCAAATCATGAAGAAGGAACACATGAAGACAAAGTAAAAATAAAAATTTGGGCCAACTTGGAAGAAGACCTAAATGCCCCTAACACTTTGAATTGTCCACAAATATCAAAAATTAAGATATGACAAAGATAATAAATGCCCCTAATGCTTTGCACTGCCCCCAAATGTCAAAAATCAAGATACAACAAAGAGAAGAATGTTGATACAAATAGAAAAAGTGCATGACATATCATCTACCCTATATATAATTACCTACAAGGGTGTCTTGGGTCCTCCAAGAGAGACTATAACATATACAAACAAGTATAGGGAAACATAAACAAACAAACAAACAAATTCTAATCTAAAGACATGAAAGGTACTACTCTAGTCAATTATGTCCAATAAAGCATCCTCCTCCCAATCTAGATCGTAGGGGGAAGGAGGGCAAGCTCATAATGGAATGGATAGGGTGGTACCAAGTGTCTCACCTACAACAAGGGCTAGAGATGTGGTTGATTCAATATCTCCATCTACTAGTTTGTGTGAGTTGAGTGTCAACAACTTTGTGAAAGTAGTTGACAATGCTAGAATAGATCCTCCAAAGAGTCAAACATAAACTTCTCTCGAGAGGAGTATGGTGACTCAACTATAGGTTTTGAAAGAGTAGGAGCCTTAGTGCAGACCTCTGGAATAGGAGTAGTGGCAAACTTTGGTGAAGAAGGGATATCCTTAATGATCAAGACAAAAGAAGAAAGGGAAGTGGAAGGAGTCAACTTCTTGTGGTAGGATTCAAAGATAGGGCCTTACTCGAGCTTATACTTGGATGATAGGTTACGGTGTTGAGATACGAGAGGAGCAGACATGGCCACACTAGACATGACCTTTGTTTGAGGCATATCTATAGGCTGCACAAGTCAAGGAACATTAGGTAAAGAGGTGAGGAGAGGCAGTTCCAAAGAAGGTGCGATGAATATCTACACCCTCTTGGGGTGAGTTTCATCCACATCTCTTGAAGGGATTGGGATTTAGATAGAAGTAAGAGTAGAAAGGGAAGAAGTCAGAGGAATTAAGATAAAAGACTTATCCATGATATTTTGCACGATATCATATTCCCTTGCCATCGCACATCGGTGGCGCTTGTGCTCATGCACAAGTTGGTTCTAATGGAGATGGGGACTAGGAATAGGAACTTGAGAAGACACAAGAATGATGATTGAAGTTATCTTTGCAACTATTAATGGCAGAAGAATAAGCTTCACAAGAGGGACAAGATATGCTATGGGTGTAGGATCCTTAACCTTGGTCATGGGCACCTTTCCTCCTCAAGCTTTTTGGGCATGGGGAGGAACAAGAGGGACCCTAGGGGATTGAGATGTTAGATTTGCATGCAAAGGACCAAGAAAAGAGGACTTCTCACCCTTATTATATATAGTAGGGTGAGGGATGTCAAGAAGAATTGGAAGTTTGAAGACATGGGATTTTGACTTCATCAATATTGAGGCCTTTCCTTTTCCTATGATAGACACAATTGAAGGAATGAGAGGCACCACTAGAGGTTATGAGGTCTTAGAAGAATGGAAAGCTCTACCAAAGGGAGTGTGCTTGTCTTTGGCCCTTGACGAAGAAAGCTTATAAGATAAAGCATGCAACTACATAGGAGCAGGTTGGGAGGGGGTTGGAGAAGAAAAAGAGTCCAGGTGGGACTGAATTAGGTGTCGAGCTCTTGATCTTGTATCTATAATATGATTTATATAACAAGTCACCTTGGGGTAGCATGGGTTCCATCGGAGCAGGCCAGAAATGGTCGAGAAAGAAACCCCCACATGACACTAGCAATTTGTACCTAGTGTCTTGGATTGTTTGCACATGACCTCATGAGGAAATTTTAGAAAATTGTGGACAACTAAAGCAACTGTGTTCATAGAAACTAGCCACATAATGCCTAGCTTCACCCTGAACAAATTAGACAAGTATCATGACAAATGTCGTAGAGACACATTTAGGTCCGACAAGGACCAACAAAGAAATGGATCCCAAAGGGGAGAGAGAAAAACTATCATGCGTATGAATGGTAATATTTCACTTTTCATACCTCTCCCTATGCAAACCATTGATGAAGAGTGTCTCCTTAGTGACAAAATTGAGCTTGCTAGCAATGTCAACCATAACGCTATTGACAATGTTATCGTTGACTTGAGTGAGAGTGTAGAGGGGAGAGTACTCTCCATGGTAGGGAAATTCATTAGGCATAAAATATATGTTAGGTATCTTAGCCTTCTGGATCCAAGGGGAGATTGGGGTGATAAACATCATATTTACATATGCAACCTCATCATATGGTGTAGAATAAGAGGAAGTAGTGATAAAGTTGGAAGAGTGAGGTGGGAAGGGATCTGTATAAATTTACAATTGGCTATTGGGTTTAGCAACAAACTTATTAGGATTTTGCTTTTTACTATGGAGGTAGATGTTACCACTATCTATGTGGTCCCGAATCGTGCATGTCTCAAGTGCACACAACACTTGATGTCATGTTTGGGCACTCGATGGTATTGGTAGAACTTAGACACATCATACCAACTAGGATATGGCTTGTTATCAAGAATCAATCTAATTTCTAGAAGGGTAATTAAGTTATCTTTTAATAATTTTTGGAGTACATTTGAGTTATAATCAAATAGTTTTTTAAAGACCCAATTACGTTACGACCCAAGTGTATTATTTTCACTTGTTTGAGGGAAAACTACTATATTAGCTATTGCCTTGTTTAATTTTGACCCTCCAGAAGTAGACACAACCACAAAATCATCAAGCGTGAGGATGGGCTAGAAGCCCCATACTGATCCAACATCTGTTGATAGTCACACAGTGCAATACACATATGAGCAAAGGAAGGATATTTTATCAAGGAAAATCATGTATGCTAAAATGTGACCATGATCATAGTATAGGATAAATACACTAGATCCATATAGATTTGAGGCATATTTGATCCACTAAGCCATGATCCCAATGAGATATTCAAAATCATAAAGAAACTAAGAAACCATTAAACTATCATGAAATAAACACGAAAGCTTGATAAAAACCTATTCTAAGACCTTAAATGTTATCCCATTAAGGGAGTGGTGTCGCATTGATGTGGAATGGCGACCCTTTCCCAATCCCTTGGATAATGTGAGCTTGTTTCAATCAATTCTATTGAAGAGAATCGATGAAAAATGATGAGATGTGTGTGAAATATGATGCAAAACTAGTTTAATATGATGGAGATGTGTTCTAAATGCTAAGATGATTGATGAAATAGATGCAATCTATACTAAATGGAGTTGAAGTTCAAAGATGAAAACCATTGATGCAAATTAAACTAAAATGATGCAAACTAAGCTAAAATGGAAGCCGTTAATGGATGCTTAAGCTAATATGATCAAGATTTAAACTAAAATTGCTAAATATATTCTAAATATGGATGCAAGTAGACATAAGTTTCAACAACATAAGTTTTATATCAAAAGATGGATTCATTTCTCTCCAAAGAGGGATCTATTTATAGGAGATCAAATGAAAAAGCAATGGATGAGATTGATTTGATCTATCAAGGGTCACAAATGAAAGGAGGATGAAACATGGATCAAGGATTCTCATCAATGGATGAGAATGAAAGATGACATGGATCAAGGAAAGATCAAGGGATAAGAATGATTCAAATAAACATACTTTGTAACAACTTTCAAAGTTTGTTAGGAAAGAATATTCCATTTTTGGAGCCAAATAGGAGAATATTCCCTATGCAAGTGGATGAAGGGAAATTAGCAATTTAGTTAATTAAAACTAAATTTGAATGTGCAAGATGGAGAATAATATGATATTCATTAAATTATTGATTTATTTAATGAAAGGAGAATGCAAAATGATATTTAATTAAATAATTTAGGGTTATTTAATTAAATAAGAGGACTTAGGGGTTAAATTGAATAATTTGATTTAATTCAATTTAATAGGGTGAAATTTTAGTATGAGAGGGGGTGAATTAACCCAATTAGGTCAATTAGATTAATGGGTGAAGATGAGGCATTTGATTCAATAACTAGGTTAATTTAATCAAACAAGCGAAAAGAGGGTAAAATTCAGGATGAAACAATGTTAATATATCAGATTCAAGTGTGTATACCATTCAATACATTTTTAAGTGTCTACAAAGATTGATAGTTCGAAAGGAATTATGGGATCAATAAATTTTAAAAGCACAAGTGTATTTGAGATCCCAAAAAGTAATGAGCAACATTATATCAGTGAGAAGTATGCAATATTATTGGGGAATCAATTTAGCTTTGTAAATATCACTTATAAAATTTAGGCGAATAAGATCTAATCACGCTCAAATGTTGTAAAAAATAGTCAAATTAAAATTTTAATAGTATTAATGGTCAAGTGATTTAACTAGAACTAAAACAAAAATTTATAAAAGTGTGGTAATTTAGGTTGCTTTGTAGCTTGTACTATTCACCATTTGGCAAAATTTATCCACTAAAAAAATAATTGAGTACAAGTGGTAGGATATACTCATGTACTCCTCTACCACCTCCCTACTTAAAGTAGGAGCATCACACCCACACTTCAATATCATGTCATGCACTATTGAGGGTTTCTTAACTTCTTTCTAATTTATTTACAATCTTAGATACCATTTGTTTCCCTTTTCTTAGTTGCATTGAACACATAGTTGACACCAAGATCTCTGAGTCAAAAAATTAAATCTCATCATGAGGTGGCTAAGTGGACATCCATCAATTCTTATTTGGTTTTCTAACCTTGTCCTTTTTCATTAGTCATTCCCCTAACCTTGATTCTCTCATCTTTGAACACAGAGAAAATGTACTATTCATTAGGCTATAATTGTACATATAGTTAAATCGATATACTTTCACAAGTCATAGTAAAGGTCATAGATCTTAGAGTTTGAACCTACACTCTAATACCACATGTAATGATCCCTCTTGTTAAAACTAAGAATTTTTTTTATTTAATTAAGAAAACAAAAAATAAATGGATAAAATCTTATTTTCTCCTTAAATTGACACATGATTTATTTATTTTACTTTTACAACTAAACCACTTAGAATCATAATTTAATTATAAAATGATTTACATTTACTGATTTTCATTAATCAACATAATGCATGTTTGGAAAAAGATATATTATAATATAATTCTATTATAGGACTATTATCTATGCATGGTGCAAATAAGAGAGAATAATTTAAGAGAGAATAATTTATGCTATAGTTTAATTCATATAATTTATAATATAGTAAGACCAACGACCTTAATCACAATCTCAAGTACAAGCATATGGTCTTCGTCTCATATGTAAGGAGGGAAAGCATCATTTAAGAACTTTACTTCCAATAAAAATCTAGGTGGTTCCTTATTCATCTCCCTTCTAAGAGTGGCCTAACTCTTCAACAATAGTGGTAGATAATAATATCTATAGAAATATTATAACCAATATGAGAATCAAGTGTATAATAAATACAATTACTTTTAAATGTAGCCAACCATGAATACCTTAGATACCATCTAGATACTCGTGACTTCTGACTATCATACAACCCTAAAATTATAGTGAACTAACAATGCTAGCTATAACATCAAATTGGTCAAATTATTTAATTTTAATCATGCTTTGAAGTTGCAAAAATATTGGCATCTATTCATAACATTGCTATTTCTTACTTGACTTATTACATAATTATAAAGAAAACTTAAAACACAAGATACAACTCAAATTACAATATTCCAAAACTCTATAAACGTTTTCTATACTCCCGTCATACCCTACTTTTGAGTGAGAATTTTTTTTACATTATTTAAAATCTGCTTACTTATCATTTCACACACATATGCTTATTTATTTTATCAAAATAAATCTTTTAAGTCTTATATATAAGGTTACTCTCAAAGGATTCCATGCAACTCACACATGGATAGTCTCGTATAAGGCTAAGCTAAGATGTAAAAGGTACACAAATTTTATACAAAATTATTTCTATAAAGTTTTGCCTAATTAAATAGAGAATATAATTGTAAAATAATAATGAATAAAATATTAGTTGCATACAATTTACAATAATTACCAATTACATCACATTATCCCACAATTATTTAAAAATATTAAACATGTGACAAAACATCATAGGAAATCAACTATCAATTAAAACATGGAATAGTTAGCATGAATATTTTGCAAAATCAAAAAATTATGAATTGTCATAGTATAATATTGATCATAAATGTCATTGTATTTGATAGATCGTGATAAATCATAAAATAAACACTCATTTGATCATTTATTGAATTTTAAACTTTAGTTCCTCAAGGCTAAGTGAAAATGAGTTGTGATAAGGAAGAAGAGATAGGAAGGTGGCACCTAGTGACACTTGAAATGAATTGGAAGGAAAAATATCAAATATCACCATAATGATATCTCAATTTACTTGATAAATTTAAGGTATTACCATGATGAGACCTTGGTAAATGTTCTCAAGATTTTTTAGGACATGAACCATTTTACCATGGGAAGTTTAGGTACTGAGAATGGTTAAATATGATTTTTCTGCTTAGAGACAAATGGTCTTCAAGATATTTTTAGGATGCAAACTATGATAACATGAGAGGTTGTAGATCATACTTAAATGGGAGATTTACATAGGGACATAGTTGGTTTTGATAGAATGACTTCTAGTTTGAAGATGATAACATGAGAGGTTGTAGATCACAATTAAATGGGAGATTTACATAGGGACACAGTTGGTTTTGATAGAATGACTTCTAGTTTGAAGGTGATGACCATATCAATGCCATGGGAAACTCCTGAGTGCACAATGTGGATTTTGGCATTACATTATTGTGCTTGTAAATTTGTCTTGAGTTTTTTTATCACTATAGCATGGAAACTCTGGATCAATTTTAATGAGTGTTTTTTGTAGTGAGGTGGATTTTTCCTTTTTTGATAGAAATTCTTTTGATATTGAGATGTGAACTATGATAACATGAGAGGTTGTAGATCACAGTTAAATGGGAGATTTACATAGGGACATAGTTGGTTTTGATAGATTGACTTCTATTTTGAAGATGATGACCATATCAATGCCATGGGAAACTCCTGAGTGCACAATGTGAATTTTGGCATTACATTATTGTGCTTGTAAATTTGTCTTGAGTTTTTTATCAGCATACCATGGAAACTCTGGATCAATTTTAATTAGTGTTTGTAGTGAGGTGGATTTGTCCTTTTTTTTGATAGAAATTATTTTGATATTGAGGATAAGGATTTCGTGCCTTAGTGGGCTTTGGATCTATAATAGAGTCTTGACATGACATAGATGTTGTAAATAAAATTTGTTGATGTAAAGATGTAAATCATGAAGGCTTAGGGAGTTCTTAGAGACTACATTTTTTCTCTATATGTAGTGGGAGCAACTATACATGATTTGGGCTTGATCTCCTAGATGAGTACAATGATCATTCAACCTCAAGGAGAGAGGGACTTCTTGATATTGTAGATTTACAATTGGAGTTTGGTTGACATGAGATGATTGGTTTTGTACCTTATTTTTCTAGACATATTTGTGTGAGGCTAGACATCTCATAGGTGTTTGGAGACCAAGTATTGGAATAGTGAGTCTCTCTATGATGTTTTGATAGAAAAATCAAGGAGCCTACACCTACAATTGGTCATGAATTCAACATAATTAGTAGGGAATAGTTTGATAGGTTTTGCCAACCTATTTTTAGACGTATTTTGGTTTCTATTTAATTTTCATGAGAATGGATCTAGAACTACAAAGATGTTAGTTCTAGGCATGATTTTGAGAAGTGCATGGCTAGATTGACTATGGGTTGATCTCTTAGATGTGGGAGTTCATATTTGTAAGGATGATATTTTGGTTTGAAATTATGTTCCAACTTTGGTTTATCACAATATTTCACGGTCAATATGATAGTTAGCATGCCACCTATGTGGTTGAGAACTCTACTTTTCACATGATTAGGGCACATTGATGTGTAGTTTTGAATTTCATAGTTGTTTTGTTGAATTTCATGAGCACAAAGAAGTTTAGATGTTGGATAATTATAGGGATGTTTTCCCTCGAGCAACATATTCATTTTTAAAATCTATGTTTATCCCCTTATGCAATGCATACAACAAGTAGGAGAATATTAGGAAAGGTGTTGTAAACCTTGCATATAATATTTAATATTTTCTATAGTAGTACACTACACTTTGGGTAGACCCATATTTTCCTAAGAGTTTTTTGTATATTAATATTTAAGGGAATTTATTTAATGTATAGGGGGTCACTTGAAGACATGTCACCTTGAGAACAAGAATTAAAGTAAGGATCACATGGATTTTCCTTGGAGATTGTAATGACTCTTCTATCTAGAGTCAAAGTTGGGTGTTGACCTTGAAACTTAGTAAGTTGATCCTTGTCTATATATAGAGTGCTTGAGATTGGATATTAACGAGATTAATAGAAGATAGACACATGCTATTGAAATAACTCTTTATTGCGAGTCGAAGATCTTATTGATAGTATATGCAAATGCTCTCATTATATTGTCATTCTTTTTACTTTTGTGAATAAATAAAGAGTGGTGCTATTGGTTATTAATTTTTTCTCAAAAGTATATACCAAGGTAAAATCCATGTTGTTTGTATTTTCTTTGTTAGAATACTTTGGTTCTATTTTATCTTTAAAGTATTCTTATGATTAGATTGATGTGATTAACTATATTTAGTATCAATGTTAACTTGTTCAGGTTTGGTATTGGTGTTAGATTTCTTTCAAGTGCAAATTTACCTATTAGAATACCCATTGCATATTAAGTGTGATTGCAACATTTCAAATTTTCATTTTTAATAGTATTTTTGTTTAGGGAAATTCTTGCTTTCATCACATTTTCTACCCCTATTGTTTGTTATTGAATAATCTTAATATTTGATATCTTTCTTCTTTTCATGTATACTATTATTTTTATCAAGCTATTGACTCAGTATTGTAGGGGCTTTTCACAAAGAGAAGATCCTTGCTTAACAAGCTCCTTAAAGGTGTTTGCGAACACTCTCCTTTTTAATGCACATATAGATATCTACACATATCCATGTTTGTACATACAAAAGTGTCACAAGATTGACAAAGTCAAATAGATACCAAAGTTTAGGTTTACGAGCCTAGTTCAGATCTATAATTTGCACATATCACTTCCCTAGTCATATAAGTGACCTAAAGTGATAAATAACCAATTCTTCACATTCAAAAACATTCATTTGATTAACCTTGTTTTTCCTACATATTGAAGAATCACCTTCAAATCTTTACCATACGATATCTCCATTGAATTTCTAACTAAATATCATTTATCTATTTAATTATCACACTTATATTAATTCATTCATTATTCCATATAATTTTTAACCTAACTGATATATTTAATTTTCAATACATTTTTCTAAATTAATTAATATCTTAAAACTTGTTTATGATATTAAACTTTATAATTAAATCATAAATTAAAATAGTAATTATTTTATTTATTTAATTATCTAAATATTATTTTTTCAATGAAGCATTCATTTTCAGACAAACCATATTTACTTCCTTAAAACGTGGTCCCCCGCCGATGAAGCCTTAATACGTCGAAGTTTTACCTACTTCCGAGTTTCAAAAAAAACATATACACGATTCCGTAGTAGTGTTTCTAATTTGGCTAATATACCCATCCCGAAACTATTTAGTGCTAACTTTTCTCCGATTTATATTTTTCATAAGATTTTGTTGGAGTAGCAACCATGGCGAGTGTCGAGGTAATGATTCAAAATATTTCTTTATTTCATATTTCATATTTTTATCATGTTCTGTTGGTATTGATTAATGAATTTACTAGTCCTGCTCTTCAATTAAGACAAATATAAAAGATTTGGTTGTGAGATGATTCTGGGGTTGCAATTTAAAACTGAGGTTTTGTGAATGCAATAATGTAGAATGAATGCATTGATCTTTTGTGCTTGGATTGCTACTGTATGTACTTTTTTCTGACATTTTAGTGAGATTATGCATTAAATTAGAAGCCGTGACCCATCTTTTTTGGATTTATAACAGTTGGGTTTGTGATTTAGATTATTGGGTATCAACAATATCCACCATTTATAACAATATAGATCATTTAAAACTTTGGGAAGGGGAGAGAAAAATCTGCTCTCAAATGAGTGGATGTACAGTACCATAAGGTATCATGTACACAATGATTTGTTACAGTGAGATTTTGAATTGGATATTGTTTTCTCGCAGTAATTGTTTCCATTGGTATAAGAACTGCATCAGATTCAAAGGTGTAATATATTTCTTTTGGGGTTTGACTGTTCGGAGCTGACGGATTCAGGGGTAATATTAGTTTAAATTATCCGAGGCTCAGTGGAGAATTTTCTTTCGGCTTGAAATTTTCTATTGAAATGTATAATCCATGCATTAGATTCAAAGTTGTAATCCACCTATTTGGGGTTTTAATAGCATAGCTTGTGATTCTGGTTCTTCTGTGCCAATGAATCCAGGTTCTGTAATAGTTTAAATAAACTGAGGCTCATGGAAGGCAAATTGTTAAATTTGGACCCAAAATTCAGAGCAATATAGAAGGCAAAGTCTACAAACAGTTCCCACTCAGGTTTTCCAGTTGAAAGTGGCACATTCTATCCTGGCATTTCCTTTTCACCTTCCATGAATTGCTGTCATAACTGGGAGTCAAGTGTACATCCTTCAATACTCTTACACATGACATGGGAACTGTCTGGAGAGAGTATGTGTATTATTAATTAGTATTTGTGGTCTGTCATGCCCCTTTTTGCATAAGATGCTGGATTGACCCATAAGCCCACTTTTCGTTTCCTTTGGGCTTAGGGAAAGTACCTTATGGAAGTGTAAGTGTTTACATTGGGCATCCTGATTATGGGGCCATGGGTGTTATGAAATAAGTAGATCATTTTAATAACAGTGTTGGCCAAGGATTGTGTGTGGGTGTATTTAGGAGGGAAAGGAAAAGAATTGAAAAATTGTATATTTAATCAAGATAGGGTTTTGAGAGAAGACATGCTTGTTTATTCATTGATTTCACTCGAATGGATTGGACATCTTGTTTGTCTGTCATTGGAGATTGCATTGGGCGTCATTGATTTGTTGTTTGGGTGGCTCCTACAGTACCTATTTGTCCGAGATTTAGGTGGTTCTCTTAGTGCCTAGGAATTCTGTTTGCTATGATTTGCTATATTTTTGATAATAATATTGGTGCAGTTGTTTTTGAAAGTTTTAGCAAACTGAATTATCTCTAAGTGTAATTTTCTCTGTAATAGGAGGATTAACCTGTTTTGCAAATTGCTATGTCGTTTGTTCATTTTGCAAGGGTTTATCATTCATTTCTGCATATGTTGTTAAGTATATTATCTCTTGCAGTAGATCTGATTTGAAATAAGATTTAAACATTGGTTACTTGTAGAGTTAAATCAATTAGAAATATGCAATATCCCTAATTGGGGATATTAGAGTGGTATTAGAGCCTTGATCTTGCCACCCAAGGAATCAAGGGCTGATGCATTTTGGTGGAAAGTGGATACACGAGATCGTATATAAAAGAGAGACATGAATTGATAGAGGAAGAAAGGGCTCAAGCAATGTTTGAAGCGTTGATCAATTTGAATGCAGGCTAAAGAGAGATGGCTCAAGCACTCAAAAACACAATGGCAATGATGATGCAAGTCATGCAAGGGTAGAAAGCTTTGGGAGCTCTTGAATCACTTACTTTAAAGGGAAGTACATTAGGCGTTAACCAAATGATTGATTCTTCACCCAATCCTTTCCAACCCAAATTCCTTCAAAAGATTAGATCCATTGGAAGGAGAGGCCACAGAGATAATAGAGGGTTTTTTAGTCCTTCATGCTGAATACAAAGCCCTAGAGCAAGAAATTTAGGATAATCTATCATTTTTTGCATTTTGCAACATTAAATTTTGAAATGGCCCTCAAACTGAGAAGAAACTAGTTTAGAATCAGGCTAACAAGTAATTGCAACAATGTTTGGGCAAGGTTCGTGTACCTATGTTTGATGGGAGACAAAAGTGTTAAACTCGTGCTTGGATCCAAAAAATCAACACCTACTTGTCTCTAAATCCAATGTACAAAGAAGAATCCATCAAGTTTGCCTCCCTCCATTTGAAAGGGGTAGCCAATTAATGGTGGTACCATGGCATAGCGACACAAGGGCATAGTCTCATCACTACTTTTTGAAGAGTTCAACCAAAGGTTGATTGAAAGATTTGATAGGGTTTATCTAGAAAGTAATTTTTGAGAATTGGCACAACTAAAACACTATAGATTAGTGGAACACTACATAGGTGATTTATAGAGGATAGTTGTCAAAGTTATTGATGTATTTGAGAAAAGGATTACGATTTTGTTCTTATAAGGATTGGTAGAGCCATTAAAGGGATTGGTCAAGGCATTAGAGCCTTCCGCTCCTCAAGAGGCAATCAAAAGGGCCCTCGCTTTGGAGTCTTCCTTACCTCAGAGTAAATCTTATGCTAGTGCTCCTCCTATAAACTAGAAGAAGCTCCAAAAGGGAGAATCAAGCACACAAAGGATTCTGCCACCATTAAAAAGAAATGAAGATAAAAAAAAATACACTTGAGAGGAAGCAACTTTGTTTCCATTGCAAAGAACGTTGGGAGTGAGGACACAAGTGCCTTGGCAAAGGTTAGGTGCACTATATTGAAGTCAAGTCAGATGAGGAAACATAAGAAGTTGAGGTTGAGAAGGCAAATGAAGAATCTGATGAAGAATGAGAAGACCTAGGTGAAGGAGCTCTTGTGTATCTTTTTGGAGCTCAAAGGTACAATCTATTCAATATTTGTGGAGTGCTAGTAGGGATCATTGTCTTGATCAACAATGGAGCAACCCACAAATTTATAGATGAGGGTCTAGTGGCAAGAAGGGGCTTAGTAGCTGAGAATTTCAAGGGATTCAATGTGACTATTGTTGATGGGTTTACCATAACGTATGCACAAATAATTCAATAGCTGAAAACGACTCTTGGAGATCATTTGATATGTGAGGATTTCTATGGTTGGATTGGGAGATATTGACATGGTGCTTGGAGCATAGTGGCTACAATCTTTGGGAGAATTCTCACAAAACTACCAATTGATGGAAAGGAAGTATTTCTCAAGGGAGTTCGAAATGGAGCACCTCAAGCAATTACTACTAAAAGAATGGAAAGAGATTTTAGGAGAGGACAAATAGATTGGGCAATCAACCACTTGATCATACCAAAACAATCATCCATGAACAAGAAAGATGCTTACCACATTGATGTGGAGACTTATTGTGGAGGTTGTGTTAGACAAGATGGCAAAGTTTTTTAGGATATACCTCACCTGATCAAGGGTTCCAACATATCATTGAGCTTGAAATTGGTGCAAATCCATTGATAACCACTCCTTATTGTCACCCCAGGATCCACAAGGAAGAAATCAAGAAGGCAAGAAAAGGGGCTTTTGGATATAAGCCACATAAGGCGAAGCTCTAGCCCATTTGCCTCTTTAGTGTTGGTGTAGATTTTGATTTTCCTAGTGGGTTAATTTATTTTCCCTTAGTCCTAGGTTTTTTCTACACTTTTATTAAGCTTGCTTAGGATAATAAAGCGAGTTTATTACTAGGAGATAAGTGA
The DNA here is from genome assembly GCA_007258455.2 of Sequoia sempervirens. NCBI lineage: Eukaryota > Viridiplantae > Streptophyta > Pinopsida > Cupressales > Cupressaceae > Sequoia > Sequoia sempervirens. The sequence continues at coordinate 82,472 of VDFB02353977.1, forward strand.
TGTGTTGTCCCCTTCCTTAAAGGGTGGGACACTTTCCACTTTTGGTGGCCATCTCCACTTTTGGTGGTCCATATCCACTTTTGGTGGTTAATTCCTATTGGTTGGATTTGCCATCTACATGCTCTCCTTAGTTCAATATAAACTCATTACCTAGCTTGTATTTGCATCTTCTTGCAATCTTTTGGCATGCATCTTTGCATTGTATCTTTTTCAGCTTGGAAGCTCTTAATGCAATTCTGTCACATCGACATTGCATAATCTCTAAGAGTCCTAGTTTTCATTCTTATGTTTTTCTAGTTTATGTAACTTTGATTTTCTCTTAAAAAGTTCCCTGGGTTATTTAATCTATTTCAAATTTTTAACATTCAGTAGTGTTGGTAAAGAAAAAGGATGGCACCATGAGGGCTTGTAATGATTGCTAGTCATTAAACAAGAAAACAATCAAGAATATACACCCCATTCCCAAGATTGATGAATTAATTGATGAGTTGCATGGAGTTGTATACTTCTCAAAGATCAATTTGCGCTCAAGGTACTATTATATCTAGATGAGGAATGAAGATGTTCATAAGATTGCTTTCAAGTGTCATTGTGGACACTTTGAATTCTTAGTCATGCCCTTTGGCTTGATTAATGCGCCTGCAACCTTTCAATCATGCATGAACAAGGTATTTAGCAAGCCATCAAGAAAGTTTGTCTTAATTTTATTTGACGATATCTTGATATATAGTAAAACTTGGGAAGAGAATTTGAAGCATTTGGATGAAGTTTTGAGTATATTGGAGCAGCACTCATTCTTTGCTAAACAATCAAAGTTCGAATTTGGGTTTAACTAGTTTTTGTATTTGGGCCATTTCATCAATGGACAGGGGGTGCAAGTGGACTAACAAAAGATTCAAGTTATTAGGGATTGGCCACCCCTTAGGAACGTGTTAGAGTAAAGAGGATTCTTGGGATTATGTAGCTACTACAAAAGGTTTGCAAAAGGATTTTCTCAATTGACAGCATCACTCACAAATTTGACTAAGAAGGGAGCATTTAAGTCGACGAATGCTATCGAGTAGGCTTTTAACAAAATAATAAAGTTAATGTGTTCATGTCTAGTGCTTGTTGTCCCAAAAATTTCACTTCCTTTTGTGTTGGAATGTGATGTTTCTAGTGAGGGCATTGGAGTTGTTTTGATGCAGCAACAACATCCCATTGCTTTTTAAAGTAAAAAAATATTAGAGGTAGAAAATAAGTTTTCTATTTATGATAAGGAGATGCTAGCAATCATGCATGCCTTAGTGAAGTTTAGACAATACTTAGTGTTTGGCAAGTTTGTGGGTAAGATTGATTATAATAGTCTTAAGTACTTTATCAATTAGAAAGACTTGAACGATAAACAACAAAAGTGGGTAAGCAAGTTGTAGGCATGTGATTTTGATATTGAATATGTGAAGGGTAGGCATAATGTAGTTGCTAATATTATCTTGAAAACCCACTTTATGTTCCATTTTTGGTATCGTTGCTAATTGGGTCACCACCATCATATCTGAATATGCCAAGTATTCCACCATCATATTTGAATATGCCAAGAATGTTTTTTGTATTGAGTTGATGGATGGAAGAGTACAAGATAGGCTAAAAGTGGTGGGAGGCCTAATTCTACATAAAGAGAGGATATATTTGGTCTTGGAATCAAAGATGAAGGAAAATATTTTTAGAGCCATGCATGATACTCCATTGGTTGGACATCTGGAGTATTTTAAGACATACAAATAGATTAGAGAGAGATTCTTCTGGAAAAGAATGAAAGGGGATGTGTTCAAGCACATTAAGAAATGTTCATTTTGCTAGCAAAACAAGGTAGTACAAGTCTATCCCATAGGCCTACTTCAACTTATACCCATTCTTGAGCAAAAAGGGGAAAGTATATCTATGGACCTTATCACCGGGCTACTTAAGATAATTGGCAAAGATTGCATCTCTGTTGTGGTGGACAAACTCATTAAGTATGCACATTTTTATGACATATCCTCTGATTTGAAGGCCTCCCAAATTGTTGATTTATTCTTTAAGGAAGTTTTTAGATTACATGTGCTACCTAAGAACATTGTTAGTCATAGGGACAATAGGTTTTGAGTCACTTTTGACAATAATTGTTTTGTTTGGTAGGAGTAGAGCTCACTCCTAGCATGAGTTATCACCCCTAGGCAGATGGATAGACTAAAATTGTCAACAAATGGATTGAAGGGTACCTAAGAAATTATGTTTTTGGCCAACAAACAACTTGGGTCAAGTGGTTACATTTGGGAGAACAAGCAGAGTCAAGAGGTATTGAAATCCCTCAAGGACCATCTTCAACGTGCCTAGAACCAACAAAAGTTCTATGCAAACTAGTGGTGTACTAAAAGAGGTTTTGAAGTTGGAGACATGGTTTACCTAAGGTTGCAACCTGCAAGCAATCTTCATCGAGGAGGAAAGGTGCAAAGAAGTTAAAACCTAAATTTTATGGTCCCTAGAAGATTATAAGAGCTAGACTATGAACTAGAGCTACTCAAGAACAATAGAATCCACAACATCCTTCATGTTTCTTGCCTTAAAAAAGGCATTGGGGTAACATGTACTGTTGAAAGACTTGCCACCTTTGGATGATGAAGAAAGACTTGTTTTGATACTAGAAGCTATCATGGACACTCAGTAGAGAAAGTTAAGGAATAGAACCATTATGGATTGCTTGACGGGGTGGAAGGGTTTACCAATTGAAGATGCTACATGGGAAGGAGTTTACATCCTGAAGCATCCAAATTTGAATTGCATGAGGGAAAATCATCTCATGAAGGGGGGACTGTCATGTCCCCTTTCTCCATAAGATTTTAGATTGACCCATAAGCCTATTTTTCATTTCCCGCGGGCTTGGGGAAAGTAACTTAGGGAAGTGTAAGTGTTTACATTGGGTGTCTTGATTATGGGCTTGTGGGTGTTATGTAATAAGCTGATCATTTTAATAACGACATCAACCAAGGATTATGTGCAGGGGTTTTTTGAAGGGAAAGGAAAAGACTTTGAAAATTGCATATATAATCAAGATAGGGTTCGAGAGAAGACATGCTTGTATATCCATTGATTTACTCAAATGGATTGGACATCTTGTTTTCTATCATTGGAGATTGGAGGATGGAAACCCCTTGATATTAGTGGACAAAAACCCTTGAACCAGTTGTGGCAATC